>JANTCA010087024.1:0-14033 GCA_024741275.1 Chironex yamaguchii | reverse complement strand
ACGTTTCATACTCTGAGGAGTGTCAGACGAAAAAAGCTTTAAAGTATGATTTTAGCGCAATGTCGCAAATTTTCAAGACAATTTTCAAGTTTTGTACCACAAAAAGATTGTTCAACTTTACAGAATAATACCAAACATTAGTAATCGTCATAAGCGACACTAAATACTTGACTGCATGCTCATATGACATATGTGTATCTCAGGAAATCATGACATCAGTTCCTGCTTAAATGGAGTAGCAGGACTTCCTAAGTGGCTTTCTGTGACAATACTGACGCCTTAAAAGAAAGTTAAAGGCCAAGGATCAATTATACCATAAGGATGCCGCAGGAGTGAGAGTCAGTGCTCAGATATGGGAATTAAAGATGCTGTTTCATATTTCAAAGAATACGAAGTATTCCCAGAGCCAGACCTGTACTGAAAATGTTTTTATTAGAGTTCTTGATAGTTTAAGGTATCAGATTTGGATTGATCCAGAACACTAATGTGTTTGCAAAGTACAATACCAAAAAACCCGCACAGAAGTCATTCATGTTGACAATACGTACTTAGTTAGTTAGTTAGTTAGTTAGTTAGTTAGTTAGGTAATCCTCTCTGTGTCTTCTGGCATTTGAGGCGATGGCAAAGGATGTCCACCTGACTCTGTCTGGTGTTTATCTGGGAGCTGTACCAAGGGTAAGTCCTCTGCCTCTCAAGTTTCTCTCGGCTGTTCTACGCTAGGCTTTTCTGGGACGCCCGCGGATTTTTTCCCCTGGGGTGTCCAGTGCAAAGCTGTTCAGGGTAGCGAGTTGGGTGGTATGCGGCAGACATGTCCCAGCCACCTCCATCGGTGTGGCTGGATTATGTCTTGTATGTTCACCGTTCCTGTACTGTTTCTGAGACCTTCGCTGGAAATGGCGTTTGGCCAGAAGACCCTGAGGATGCGTCGCAAGTACTTGGTCTGGAACACCTCAAGTTTCCGCTCGATGGTGAGAGAATGGTATTATATCACTCGGAGCCTTACAAGAGAACACTGAGGACGTTGCTTTTGAAGATCCTGGTCTTTATGTGAATACTAAGGGCAGTGGTGCTCCAAACGGATTTGAGCATGGCGAAGAAGTGATTGTCTTGGCTGATCCTGGCTTTGATTTCTTGCTCACAGTTGTCATCTGTTGCTACCGTATTGCCCAGTTACACAAATTGCTGCACATCCCTCAGTCTCTTGCCTTTTACAGTGACTTAGTTGTTGTTTGTGTCATTCTTCTTCATGATCTGTGTCTTCCTAGTCATACTCATATTCATACTCGTACCTCACTTTTTGTGTCTTCCTGTCATTGACCTTGTGTCCAATGATGTTGGCTGTCTTCCCGAGGCTCTCTGTCTTCTGCTGGACGTCCTGGTACCTGTTTGATAGAAGTCCCAAGTCATTTGCAAGGTCTAGGTCCTCCAGTTAAGGTCTACTGAATCCCTTGTCGCTTTCCCTGGGTGACAAAGGTAGACAATCATGTCCTACATTTTTCATGCTGCCAAATGCTACACTGCTTTCTTGCATGTCAGTTTTTGTACATAGCAAGATATTAGTGCCCATTGATATACTATCATAGTCTTTAAAGCTATTGTTTTCATACTTTGTAATCTCCAATTCCAATTTTAAAGAAAATATTTTTTCTGTTTGCTTATTTACTGGATTACTTAAGAGCAATTTCTCTTAAATCATATTTCCTGAGAAGAAGCTTGGATCTATCAAGGTTGATTTTTATCATTTTATTTCATATGATAGAAGGGGCTTTTTTTGAAGCAGTGACACAGTATTAATAGTTATCAAAGTAAAATGATCTGAATATGTAGCTTCAACATTTTAACCTTTCTCTTTCTATTTAACTTACCTATTTTCGGCCTCTCTCTTTTCTTTTCTACTTTATCACTTAGTGTTCTGTGTGCTTATTTTAATCACTCCCTGGTGTACTATTTCATCTATTTCTGTTAATTACTTCGTTTATGCCATATGTTCAGTCTCTTTACGACGTTCAATATTTATATAAATGTAGCTGTAATACAATGTTGGATCTCAATTAGATAATTGTAACTGATGATGTTACTTGAAGTATCGAAACAAGTCTTACAAATGAAAAATGTTGTTCTTTTTATCAAGTGTATAACAAGTCTGCTTATTACAAGATCTGAATATTACTTTGAACATATATTGAAATTGCGTTGTTGATTGTAGTGATAGGCAATGTTCGTGAGTAAATTTGCATTTTAATCTGTCTAATATTGTATGATCATAAGTATTGGTTCACAAGGCACATTTTTGGATTATGTCTTCACGAGGATTAGTTTGGTTATTAAAGCGATAACATTGACTGCTGATGCAGTAAAGATGAAAACTTCTAAAATATCAATAAATAGCTTTAAAGAGATTGATATCATATGTCAACTTCAAATAAATGAAAAATCCTTTAAAGCAAACGTTTCTCAGTAATATTGAGAGGAGGGGGTAAGTACTCGAAAACTGCAAGGTATCTTGTCTATTTTTGTATTTGATAACGGAACAACTTATGGGTACAGTGTTCTTATTATTTGTCCTCAGTCTGGCTTTGACGAGCCAATCCTTCCGTCTTGCTACGTTTGCTGCAAAACGAAGCGTTCAGAAATATGAACACCGAAGTGTACGTCTGCAGATCGAGATCGTTATTCCGTTTACGGGCCTGCTTACATAACGCTTGCTGGCCCGGATAGGCGAGTTGGCTCGCAAAAGTGCGTGAGGTTATCACGCCTTTACAAACTTCTGTCTCGATTTTGCAAGGCAAGCCTCGCTAAGAGTAAAAGATTGTAGTCATCATGTCCATTTGAATGGTCTTTGCTTTCCATCTTGCTTCGTCTTGTTTCTGTAAAAAGTTCCTGCAAATGTTAAGGGTGTCTAAACAGCACCTTTTGCGCATGCGTATGGTATTAATCTTCATAACCCTGTCCAGGTAACTCAATGCAAGCAAAAATAAGAAAAAATAATTTTTCAATGGATCTCGCCTGACCTCGCCAGCTCGCATATTCGGATTGGCCCGCCTCTTTCAAACAAGTCCTATGAATTTTTGACTAGTTTACATCAAAACAGGTATCAAAAGGAGCCTCTTTTCCATTCTGCATTACGTGGCTTAAGCCTTCAGCATGCTGATGCATGACATAGAGGTGACATGTCAATTTCAGGAGGAACTAGCTACAAGTTCAAAGCAATTATCGTTCCAAGAAACCTCCAGGCTTGTGCAAAGATAATTAGCGTACTTCTAAATTCCTTATTGAAATTATCCCGATTGAAATTGATTCTTAACAGTTTTACAAGAAACGTCTCACTTAAACAAAAGAAAGCATTCCTAAAAAGCAGGTTTCCATTCATGTCATTGAAGATTATGGCATATATTGTCTCATATATTGTCTCATATATTGTCTCATATATTGTCTCATATATTGTCTCATATATTGTCTCATATATTGCCTCATATATTGTCTCATATATTGTCTCATATATTGTCTCATATATTGTCTCATATATTGTCTCATATATTGTCTCATGTTATCTCATTGCATATATAAAGAGCAAGCTCCAAGTTAAATGATACTATTTAACCGCCACAAGTAATGTTGTCTTACATAAATGAACGCAGAAAATACTGTAATGATAGGTGTAATTTTACACGGAAGATTTAGGCATGCATTTATTTTATAGATTATACAACTGCAGAATTCATCTCAATCAATGGATGAAATTGGTGATGAAGAAATATCGTGAATAACTGGGTTTCAAACCTTTACATCACTTTGGAGGGATAAAAATATACTACAGACTATTTTGAGTTAAAGTTTAGAGAGAGCTGAACTAAATCATCGCCATTTAAATCTACTGATTGTGATACAAAGTTGAGAAGAGACTGGACAGCCAACGTGGATAAAGCTGACGTTCAATTTTAGAAAAAACAATGTATATATTCCTTTCAAATCACGTATCCAGTGGCATTGAAGTACATATTTCGAAGTGAAATGACAAAGAACTTACATTCAACAATCTGTGCTGAATGCCTATACTGATAGCATGCCTCACAAGAATAATGAGCTGTTTTTTACATATGGACAACTATATGATATCACTGTAATATAGAATGCAGATTCTCATGAAATATTATTCCCACAAGTGATTTTCGATAACATCCCATACTAAGACACTTTTTAGAGTATAGCTTATGCAAACATTGGAAATTGCCATAAACGTTTTCAGGAGTACTTGTTTCAATATGATGAATTAACGGGTGTATAATGATTACAGTTAAAAGCATCTACATGTCCTGATATTAATCAGTCCAAGTAATGCTTCGCTTTGAGGGTAATACATCCCTATACTTAGTTTTAATCTAACAATTACGCAAATTGGTACTTGTGCGCTTACATAGAACAAACAATCGTAAACAAATCCTGCTATTTACATTATTGTGAAGAGAAAGAACACAAACATAAAGATTAAAATGGTCTTAGCTGTAACACAGCAAAGAATAATATTAACATTTTTAACCTGCTGCGTTCATTGCGTACATGTTCATCTGTTATTTGAAGCAACCAGTGAAAATAGATACTAAAACATTATCAACAGTACTGACTTAAACCGAGTAGTGTTTTTATATTATGAAACGGAAAGCATTTAATACAATTCAGAGAATGGCTGACAAAATACGGACCATTTATATCGTTTCTATTAATCATTTTCAACATCAATACACCGTTTCAATAGAGATAATTTTAAGCTACTCATAATATGTTTCTGCCCTCTACTCTCTAGTAGTTAACAAAAATATAAATGGCTTAATAAGTTTCTGGTAGATTAAACAACGCAGTAGGAAACAGCTCATAGATCAGCTGCAAATAACAATACCCGCAACGAACATCGCTATTCGAAGAAAGATGACCATAAGCATCACTTTGTTTCTCAAGAATTTTCCCGCGATAATCAACAAAAGACAATTGACTTGAATTTTTCTCATGCCTAAGCTCTGATTTAGACAAAAATCAAATGATTGTTGAGGTTAGCAAAGAAAGCCATATCATTTTTGTTATGTGACGAAACTTTAGCAAACACATCTTTAACCAAGTTATGTGACATTTCTTGCGGTTATATTAGAGTCACGAATTTTCATTTTATGCTGCCTTCAGTAGTTACTTTGACAGAATATTTGCAAGTGAAAATAACCAACAATAATTTGATTTTTTAACTGCTTTAAGAGTCTAAATAACACTTTGTGTCTTCCATTGTTTGTCCTTTTATTGTTTCCAATTGGCTAGTTTTAATCTATTTTTCTCATAAAAAGGTTGCCATATATACTTACCTTTCTGACGATTGATAATGTGAGAAGCATCAGACGAAAAGCCTATAAGTATAATGGTAGAGCAGTGTCTCAAATTTCAAGGTGATCTTATCAATTAAAACACTACTAAAGGCAGCCTAAAAATTATTTGTTGGACAAAAACGAAAACTTTTATCCACGTCCTAGTCTACTTCGTAAATAAAGAGAATACAAAGATCATTCTAAAGTTGTTTCTTATGTATTATGGGAAAATTTGCTTCTTATTCCTGTCTGTGACAACCAGGGGGTAGGTTGGTATGAAAAGATAACAAAATAAGCGCCATTTGAATGTGTGAACCTCCAAACATGTTGGTATTGCTACCTCGACAGGTAACAAAATGGCCGCCCTTCTGTTTCCAGTTTCCTAAGCATCTTCCTTACTCAGAATACCGTAATTACTTTAAAAACTTCAAAATTTCATCTTTCTCTCCATTTGTTGGCTAGTGCCTTATATATTAAAGTTTGTAAGTAGCCAAAAGTCTAAAATTAACACCAATTAAATTCCTACACCTCCGTTTCCTTTTTAGAAACCATTGCTATCTGTGCCCTTTTGTGGTCCCCTACAACTACCGTTTTTTTATTCTCTAGGGAATACTTTCACCGCATTACATCATCTGTTTTCCTTCTATTTTGTTATGCACTATATCATTAGAACATACATTTATAATTCTGCAGAGGATCAATCTTTCATATTGTCAAAGGTGTTTGACGAAAGTATAGAAAATAGTTCGATAAGTTCAAGTCATGTATCTTTATTTGGGAAGTAACAGCTTTGTTGTTTTATTTATAAGCAGATTACATCCTCATCGTATCTATTGCAACAACAAAACCCCAAAACTTTTCCATATCACGGTTTGTTCATTTTGGCGTATTGTTATGCAAATCGAATAAAAAATTGGAAAATAATCTTGCTATTAATGCTGACTTATTGCGTATATTGAATTCATAAATTTGCTTGTAAGCCTTGCCCCCATTTTTCCTCTAACATACTTTGTGTCACTGTTGAACAAGTTCTTTTACAATCGGTGCGGACAAAGATGTCTTATGCTTGTCATGTAGACATCATGAAATTATATTTGTGAATTCAACAGATAACTGATAAGGATGATCTATTTCTTTTTAAGTGATTGATCAACATCAGTACATATCAAGCGTGCTTACTCAAATGACTATTCAGAAGTACATAAGAAATAGAATTTTAAACAACCAAATCTTTGTAATCCCCAAATTGTAGTTTCTGACTATTTTGTCACCGAACACCTCCAGTGTCAAGGTTAAAAATCGCCTTGCAGGGCAGCAGATCAAGAATTTAAATCTATGCTCTGTTATCCCTGAAGCAATACTGCTCTCGTGGGCAAAGGCTTAACTTTTGTCGTCTACCTGGCAAAGCTTGTGAGAATTGCCAAAACATTATCAAGTACTAAGCAGTTATTACACTGATAAAGGAGTATTCCTATAGTTGACAACAATAACAATGATTTCTTTACCCATCAAATTTCTTTGATATAACGATATATTCAAAAGTTCAAAACTTTCCAGTGGGCAAAACTATACAATGATTAGGTCTTAAAGTAGTAACCATTTAATTAATTTAAAATCATGCTTTATTCGCCATAACTTCAAATCGTCTACTAATCTAATTATCATGTGGAGCAAATGCAATATCGCCAAGTGTACATATTCAAAGTGTTTTAATAAAAACAATAATACATCAAATCACCCGGCAAAATTCCTTCATACTTTAGAGACGTACATAAGTATAACATCCGAAAACAACATAACAACGACACGACAGTGTTCTTTTATTCAGTCTTCATTGCTGAAAAAAGTAAATCATTTCATCTTTGAGGATATTGAGTTGATTTACGATTCAATGCGATTCTTTTCACCCTACGAAACAAGCAAATCAATCCTTAAAATAAAGTTTGATTTACTCGCGACATAAATACTATTAAGCAGGAAAAATAGAAAAATAAGGGAAAAAATGGAAGCAAATAGCAAACTTCATTACACTGACAATAAAAATGCATAATGTCCGAAGTAAACATCTACAACATCGAAACAGTTATTACCTGGAAGTCAACGTCTTGTTTAAATATTTGGATGGTGTCCGGTTTACAGAGAATGTGTTGAATTAAAGCAACTGCCATCTTGATGCGAAAATCTCGCCAAATTGGATCCATACCATATATCAAAGAGAAGAATGGTATCAACCAGCTGTTGCTGGCAACTCATTTGCTTATCAAGCTTGCATTGAGCATGATCTTGGCGAAAATTTTGAGGAAAGTATTGAGCTAAGTTATAAGGAAAGTTAGCTAGGAACTAACAAAGGATAGGACAGTTTAGAGTTTAGTCATCCATTCAGACTTGAAAAAATGGATAAAGCACCCAATATTATGATAATAATGATGATGAAGATTATAACAATGATGATGATGGTTGAATATCCTGTACATATTATGTAGACTGCTGCTTATATGCCATGTAAAGAGCCGAATTACAAAATTCCAAAACATAACAAGTCTTGGGTCGAAAAGAATGTCAATGTTGTCCAAACGAGACAATTTTAAAGTGTGTTTCATGTTGCGAATTCTTAAATGCTTTGGCTAAATGATGTTCAGTTCGGTTCATCTTTTTTATTTTCGTAACATAAAGATCAAGGTAACTAAATATATCAAGCATGGACATAAGTAAACATTTAATGACTAATCAATTCATGGAATATGTATAGTAGAATATGTCTATAAGTTCTATCTATTGATCAGCTAGTCGAAGAGAAAGTATCTCAGTTTGTAACCCAAATTGTGCCCGTTTTCTTTTTAAACAGTTTATAATCTTTGTACTTGTTCTCTCACACTCTCGCTCGTGTAAAAAAGGTTTAAAATCTCAAACCACATAATGAAAGTTCAGTCTTTAGTTTTAGTTTAGTCCTTGTATTTTGGGCTGTAAGCAAATTTTAGTTGCTAATGAGGCTACACGATATACACTTGTGACATAATGCATGAAAAGCTGATTTAAATTTGTTTCACCTATGCTGTAGTTGCTAGCATAATGATATTCAGTTCTTGTCGAGTCAGGGACGCTTTTCACATCATTGATTGAATTTCCAAAATTTTATGTACAGGTTCACCGCATCGCCTTTGCAAAGCTCTTTCACAAGATCAATATATCACATGAGACTTCTTAATAAACTTACCTTAAAAATAATTAAAATGTTATAGAATATTAATATGCTGAATGTGCTTTTCTTTATCATTAGTAAAACAAGATGTCGTCCTACTTTATCTTTCTCAAACAAATTTTAAAGTGAAATTTGCTACCTACAGCACAAATTTTGAAATCCTTTTCGTTTCTTTTTTATCAATATCATTCGTCGTATTAGTATGTCACTCTCCAGGTTCTTGGTCAAATATAACTAGAATATATTGGAGCACATACCTGAAGTTTTTGAGGGCAAAGTTTACATGTTTCAGGACAGTACGTTCTCATTTGGTATCCTCGTTTTCGAAGTCTGGCAAGGCAGTCTTTTGCAAATACTTTGCAAAGAGTATTTGGCCATCGATCTTTACAAACTATGAACAGAGAGAGGATGATAATGAATAAATGATTATTTTCTGATATCATGATTATATCTCCAGCACTATCTAGGAGTTTGGGGAGGGTCATTTCGGAAAGAAAATTGTCGGGAAAGAAAATTGTCGGGAAGGAAAATTGTCGGAAAAGAAAATTTTTCATAGCCTCACCCTTCCAAAAATTCAAGAGTAATTTAAAGTGTTGAACTTATAAAGCCTTTGAGCACCCACATAATAATACGAATTGTAGAATTTTGGTTATTTAGTGGATGTAAGCAGAACATGTTCGAGTTCATATTGTGTTACAAGAACACATATATTTTTACACAATCAATAGTATACTTGATCGGTTAAACCTCTCCTCATCTTGTCTCTCAGTTTGAACAGTAGGTGCGGACTTTCCCAAGGAAGAAAGGATCCAGAAAACCTAAGAATCGGCTAAAAATCGGAAAATCCTTGATAATACAGCATTTTGTCAACGAAAGTGACTAGAAATGTTCCCTGGCTAGCGGCAAACATAGAGCTTGAATGATGTGCTGCTTTGTTATTGCTTTTTATTTAATACACCGGAGAGTGGAGGTGGAAAAAACGCACAATACGGCGGGGTAGCAGACCATCTAACCTGTTGTGCAAACTTGTTAACAAGCCCCGTGTAGATTTTTTAGACTTGACGGGGCAGAATGTAGGCTTCACTAGTCACCAAGAAACTTTTTATAATACTTGTATCAAAGTATATAAGGTGAGACATCTATTGTGCAATGCGAACACCTTAACACTACCTCCTATGCGAAAAATATATGCTTGCATATTTTCTCGTTTCAAAGTGTAGCGTGAGACAATATATGCGTTGTTAGTTAGGTATCCAACTAACATAGTTTCTTGTTATGTTAAAGCTTTGATCTTATTTACTTTCTTGTCTACTTTATGTGGCATGTCTCTTACCACAAATTTCCGCGAAATCAAATAGTGCCGTTTGGGGGGCCATGGTCCCCCAGGACTTCCGGTTGATCCGCGCCTGTTTATCATCACACTTTTCTATTAACAATATAAAACTTATACTTTTGTTCTTTACGGAGATAATAGCTTAGTGTTTGCTTGGATAATTGTATAGGTTTGAATCCTTGACCAGTTTATACCAAAGACTTTAAAAATGATAGGTAATGCTTCTCTGCTTAGCACATATAAATAGATCACGGGAGTTACAAGTATAGTTACAAGTTCGCTGTGCTTGTAAACTGTAGTGCCAAGCGTAAGGAAACGGAGATAAGCACCGCTCTATGTATCGAAAAATATAAGAAGAAACTTCAATCTCTATTATTGAACCCTTCGTTGTTACCAGATTTATGTTTGTTATTTCAACACTCAACAATATCACTTTGGAACTTATCAGAAACATTCCTCGTTGTGCTCTTAAAAATTTAGTGAAAGATATCTTATTGATTACTAACCTGGGCATCCTAACTGATTAGGCCCTTTTGCTTCTGTCCTTTCATTCCAGCAACAACCAAATGTGGAATACATGCACTTTGGAGGCGAAAACTGTACTTCGTAATCTACAAATAAATGCTAACATGACTCAAATATTAAAAAAATAAAAGACTGTTATAAACCAATTTGTCCACTGTAAAAGTCTCGCTGATTGGTTAGATCATTACTTCTCCACATGTTTTGAAACCACAGATTTTATGATGTGGTATTTTGCAAAGCGATTGCCTAATTTACTGTCCTTCAACTTGTGCTTCAACATAATAACGCATGACATCAAGATAAAAACTAAATGAGTTGAGATATTTTACAGATGTTACTGGCTGATTAATTCTACTTCACTGATTGCAGTATCTTTGACACGGTAGTGGTCATTATTGGAATTACTTATAGCCTTGGTTCGAGGGAGTTGAAATGGTGAGTTGACACGTTTGTGGCATTTAGACTACTTTTACAAAATCTGTTCAATTTCAGCAAAGTCTCTCTGCAATAAAGAGTAACTAATGAATCCTGGACTTTAATTTCTGAGCACCTTAAGGATCCCTGTAGCCTGTAGCAATCTCTTACGTTGTTTTAAAAACAGTTTGATCTTAATTGTTGTTTTTCTTCTGCTTTATTTTCCAGTGTAAGCGTATACAATGTATAAATATTTTATAAACTTAAAAACATTCAGTTTGATACTTAAAGAAACAAGAGTGGTGTTCTTCAAAATACTACGTTCTACCCATGAGGAAAGACCAAGAATCATCATTACGCCTTAACTTTGATTAATTAATCTTTTTTCTAGCGTAATTCTTTTTGGCATCATATCTAAGTAACATGCCAAATAACATTCTTCAGAACTTGATTGTCCGCTTTATCAACAATACCTGTCTACAAAATGCATCCTTACTTGTCTCTGATTCTAACAGTCTAATGTACTGAAAATGTTTATCAAAAAGTGATGGAAACCATAAAAAAAATAACAGATAAAATGATCAGATTAGAATTTACAAGTGAGATGACTTACTTTCACAGAAGCAAACTCCTCGACAAAGCTTGCTCATTCTCGCTTTGTCAGTGACGCAAGCACTATTTTTCTTCAAAAACAAACATCTTTTTCGACCAATTATGTTTCTACAGTTTCCTGATTAAGACGACAAGGAAAACATTTTGCTGAAGAGGAAATAACGTCAGGTATGTTTGCGTTATACTTATCACTGGTAACATTCTCTAGTATGCATAAATAAAACAGCCATCTCGCGTGCTTTTAAAAAAATATGAAAAACACAAAAACACCATATCTTTTTCAGATCGCAATGCACACTCTTCTTGTGACGTAAATTGAGATACGTACAGACAAGCGACAAGTTGTAGTGATGAAAACAGCTATAATTTTGTAATAGGTAGACGAATACCAATTACATTTAAGCTATTGACTAAGAAGAAGAAGTGGAAATGATTATAATAACTTTCCCCTTCTCAGAAATAAAGGTACTTGCTTTACCTATTCTCGCATCTTGAACCCTGAAGCTACAGCGCATCGACCAGTATCCCAAAACATATAGTAAAGTAGTCTTTTTGTCACGATTTCGAAAAATACAGTATTTTATGAATTTCTACCGTGTCATCTTTGTTTAATCTTCTCAGATTGCCGTTCAATAAATTTCAAGCAGTCTCATCATTAGATTTGTACAGATGTCCTGCAAATTACAGACTTGCCATGTACTTAGTAAAACATAAAAACGACGTACGTGGACATCCTTCTCCTTTTGGTCCTTTCTTGGGCGTACGCATGTCCCAGCAGCAGCCATATTCTGAAAACGCACACCTGGCATCTCCTATGTGTCAGTTAAAATAAAAAAAGTAAAGTGCTTTGAAAGTAATGTGATATTTTCTTGTGTTACACTTTAAAGCTCAATTGGGTGAAATAACGTTCACCTTTTATCCATCATTAACATTACTTAGTACAGAAATTATGGCTAAATTTTTTGAACCCAAAATCTTTTGACTTCCTTGGCCCTCAATCTACTGTGATTCCATTGATCGCCAGGAGGCAGTTTAACAACAGGTATACAGAAAGTATTAACCTATTAATAAAAAAATTCATTGTCTTTTGAGTCTTGATTCAGAAGACAATGACTCAGACTCTCCAAAGGATTCTGCAAACCCGGCAAAAGTTCAAATCCCCATGTCTCAAACAGCTCTCCAGGGGCCAGGCTCTGCAGCAACAATTATTCTTTTTACATTCAGCTATCCATCATTTAAATAAAAATTTTAGAGCATCCGGTACATTTTCTGTAAAATCTGTTTAATTAAATAGTGCCACGTAAACACCTTTGTAGTTATCGTCTAAATAAATTTTTAACAACGTGTTAGAAGAGAAACTCTAAAGCTACGACCTTGATAGAAAGGATAATGCAATCGAGAATGCAAATTCGACATTTTATATTTGAAGCACAACAAAAAGGTGTGATAAAAATAGGTCTTTATCTTTTCTTTGTTGCAAGCTGTTGTCGATCTAAATGATAAGTTCATTATAAGTTTGTATAGAAAGATACACGTGATACCTACGGGTTGTAAAAAACTCATTGCAAAAAACGGTGATTAAGACGCAAGACTCACCGCAAAGATTGCATGTTTTGCGGCATCGGTTATAAAGTGATCTCTTGTAAAGATGACATATATTATTTTTCTGGTAATAGTAACAAGCTGCCCATTTTTTGTCGACGCATCTTCCAGTTTCTGTCGAGATGAAGCAAAAGCAATTGAGATGAAACGAATCATTTAAAAAGAAAACAAATCAATAAAGACTTACAATCGTAAAGTTGTCAATTAAACTTAACTTTTATTGACGATAAAATTATGGGATGCAAATCTAGGAAGCAAAAAAACTAAAAACCGAAATTTTATCAGTATAGATTTGCATATCTATAAACACGATCACACCAAAACAACATTTAGCATTTTAAAACATTTGAACTTTACGTTTCAACTTTGGTTGATTGTTAATTACGTTATTTCCTAAAATCTCGGCTGGAAGAAGCCTTGGAAATTTTTGAACCCGAAATTATCTCCTTCTGTGTTTGTTGGTAGTCTTAAAGTTTAATATAATGTAATACCAAACTACGAATTGTGAGTTTTCGTGTTCTTATAAGGCTAGATTTTTTAAAGTTTTTACTACAAGTAACGTTACTAAATGCCCCTTATGTCAGACAATACTTTCTTTTTCTTTTATCTTTTATTTTTACTGGACACACGTTTATAAAAGTTTTTAAGCAGTTGCAGTGCTTATCCAGTTACAATATTCTTGTATTCTTCTTCCTCCTCTTCTTCTTCTTCTTCTAATAGGGTAAGGAAAATGTTTTAGTCAATGGATGATTTCTGTTGGGATCTGATGTCAACAAGCCTGCTCAACCCTCGATGACGTTTGTAAGGATCCTTGCTGTATGCAGCATTGTTATATTATTACTATTGTTATTATTATTATTACTATTTTCTTTTCAACACTTTGTGTCTGGCTGTTCTTATTGCCGTTTTCTGCAGTGGCAGGCGGTTCACAACAAATGAACATGGGCTACCAGCATTTTCTTTTTTCAACACTCCAGTACTTTTCGCAAAATTCTTGCAGTTC
>JANTCA010087013.1:0-14033 GCA_024741275.1 Chironex yamaguchii | reverse complement strand
ATCTATCTATCTATCTATCTATCTATCTATCTATCTATCTATCTATCTATCTATCTATCTATCTATCTATCAATGTAGCGTGACCCAGTCTGGGCATTTGATGTCAGATGTCGCCACTTCTTCCTATTCTCTGCCTTTCTTGTGCACTCTGTTAAGTCCATTTTCATCCAGTCCTTGATGTTCCCCAGCAAAGTCAACCTTGGTCGCCCTCTTGCTCTTTCACCTTCCACCTTGGCCTGTAAAATCAATTAAGTAACTCCTTTGCGTGCCCAAAGTAGCTGCACTTTCTTGCCTTGATTGCTGACATCAGCTCTCGCTGCACACCAATTCTCCTCAGTACTTCCTCATTGATAATGTGATCAGTGTAGCTTGTTCTCAAAAGGCGTCGGAACATCCACATTTCAAAAGCATCCACTCGTTTACTCAACTCCTTGCTAATAGTCCAGGTTTATGATGCATAAAACAGCATTGACAGGACATAACTTTTGATGAGCCTCAGTTTTGTCACCACATTGAGCTTAGATTTACAAAGAAGTTACTTCATGCTGTTAAATGCTGTTCTTGCTATTTCAATCCTTCTTCTAATTTCTTCCTCACAATGTCCGTCTTCCGTTATCAGCTGGCCAAGGTATACAAACTTCCTCACTTGTTCTAGAATGTTGTTATTAACAGTGATCTGCACTTTACTGTCCTCACTGACCTGCCTTCTGATCACCAAGGTCTTCATCATCCCTTCTCTCTGCTCTTTGTGTTTACTACATCAACAATTGCCTGAAGAGTTTCTTCAGACTCAGCTAACAGAACTGTATCATCAGCAAAACGAAGACTGGTGATGTTTTTCCTTCCCAGTTTTACACCTGGGAGTTTGTCTGCATCTTGGAATATACTTTCAGCATAGATGTTGAATAACTTTGACGATATCACACAGCCCTGCTGAACTCCTTTCTTTATCCTGAAGTGTTTGGAGCTCTCATTGCTTTCTTGTACCGATGCAGTTTGATCCCAATATAGATTTTGAAAAATTGTAAGATCTCTGCCATCTATTTCAGAACTCAAGGTATTCATTAGCTTCTCATGCACCACTCTGTCAAATGCCTTTTCATAGTCGATAAAGCATATGTAGACCTTTTTGTTACACTCTAGATATTTGTCAAGGATGGTTATTAGATTTAGTATGCCTTCCCTTGTACCAATTCCCTTTCAGAACCCAGATTGTGTATCCCCAATCTTACCTTCTGTCTTTCATTTCCGTAGATTATTATCTTTAAGATGACTTTCACCAGGTGGCTCATCAAGCTAATGGTCCTGTGATCTGAACACTCAACTGCTTTTTGTTTCTTGGGAATAGTGATGAACAATGTGTGTTTCAGTTCTGCAGGTCTATGCCCTTCCTGATAAATTACATTGCAAAATCTTGTAACTGATTTTAGTGCTTCGACATCCATCGCTTGCAGACATTCGACCAGTATGCCATAAGATCCTACAGCTTTCCCTGCTTTAAGGTCTTTTATCGCTTTTCTCGCTTAATCGTCCAGAAATGGAGAGCCACAGCAAACTTATATAGTAAGTCTCCGTCCTCGTGTTTCATTGCCATATAATTCACTGATGTACTATGTCCAGCTTTGCAATATTTCATCTGACTCGAATATTAATTTTCCATCTTTGTCAATAATACATCCACTGCCATTCTTTCTCTTATTTTTCTGTGGCTCTTTTACTTTTTGGTATAATTCTTTATGCTGGTTGTGCTAAGTAACTACATATTCTTTCCTGATATCAGGAAGAGCTATCATTGGACCACTCAGAGGCATGCAACAGTAGCCTTGTCTAACGCAGAGGTTAAACACATTTTATTTCAGTTCATATATAATTTAAATTCTCTACATACAATTTATAATTCTAAAAGTACAAACAATTCACTGAAATAATATTGCTAGAGAAAAATTAATACAATAATACAAGGAAATTAAAACAAAATATAAGTAAACGAGGGATTAAATAAATTGTATGCAGGGAATTACTTAAAGGAGGAGCCCTCCCACTAGGTACACTAATCGAGGAGAGAGCCCCCCTACTCTAAGATATTGGGTAAATTTATTTAAGTTTAAATAATTGTTCATTTTCATTATCACTTAGATTTATCAGGGGACCTTGGTCAATGAATAAAATTCTCAGTTTTGAATTAAATGATGTTTTGGATAAAGCAATTCAAAGTGCATTGGGCAATGTATTGCAAAGTTTAGCACCAAGATAGTGAATTGATTTTAGGCCATATTGAAGACTGTTTCTCGGGAAAAAATATTAATCACCTTGACTAGCCTGTCTTGTGGAATATTGATGAACAGAAGAGCTGGTTAAGAAAAAGTCATGAAAGCAGCTAGTTGAGGTTTTATTAACAGAATCTAAAATGAACGTTAATAAATGGAATTCAAAAACCTCGGAAATTGTAAAAAGTTTAAGATCCCTAAAGATTGGAAGACAGGGGTACATGCAAGGCTTAAATGAAATAGCTTTGACAGCTTTTTCTGTAATTTGAAAATGGAATCAATGTATGATGCATATGTTTGACCCCAAACAATAATACCATACTGTGAGAAGGACAGGAACAAATCATTGTACAGGCAAATCATTGTACAGGCTAATGGGAGTAAGTGGCTAATCTTGAAAAAGATTCCACATGCTTCAGCTAATTTTTTGGAGAGTTCACTGAGATGGTATTTCCAGCTTAGATGCTCATCCAGAAGGACACCTACAAACTTAATGAACTTAACTCTTTTAATATGTTTCTTCCATTTTCACAGTTGATTCAAATACATTGCATTACATTCAACTACCCAGGAAGCAAGTATGGCAGCAGACTGATGAAAGATTTGAAATCCAGGTCCCTTCAGGGTTAATGAAGATAACCAAGGTACCATTACAATGTCAAGGAATCTAGTAGGACACAAACAGCTGATGCATATAGATATCAGATTCCAAATTGTGCAGGAGAAATTACAGATGGAACTGTAAAGTTGCACTATTGCACAACCAATGACACATCTGCTGATATAGTGACCAAGCCTCTTGCAAAGACAATTTCAATATTTGCAACAGAAATTCTGACTTTTGTAATATGTAACCTACACATAGTTTACAAAACTGTGGCTGATTTCTATAGACATTCATTTTCTTTAACTTTATTACGTTTATTGTAGTTAACTACCAATTAATTGGGAGTGTTGTAACAGTAATCATCAGTTACCTGAGTTCTCACATATTGAATCTACTTAAGCAGAACATGATTGTAATAGTACGTATGTTGTAAGCAGACAAATATTATGAGTAAATATTGTAACTACACTGGCCTTATTTTAAGTCTCGAATGGCAAGGGTTGTTTTCTTTTCTATATAAACACTTCAATTTGAATACAGCTTGTTGTAATACATGTTGTTACCATTCGATAACTATAGCCTAGAAATAAGTTAACATCATCCCCCAAAATTAGCCATTTGTTCCTTTTCCCAGGTCAGATATATCACGAAAATATCATCAAAATCCATCCATAACATTTTAAGTTATCTTTCTAAAGGTAGGTATAAATCAGCAACATTTTCCCCAACCAAGTTGGGAAACTTTCAAACGACTAAAAATTGTCATCAAGTGGTCCACATATTATAGACAACAACTTGTTTAGGGGTGTGTGGAAGTTGTTCAGTTGTTCAGGCAAATCACAGGCAATGTCCAGTCTCATTTTCATACTACGGTTACTGCAATGTTGGAGCACTTACAAATACATGAATGGGGTATTAAGACTCATGTAAGTAAGCTTAGTTCCATGCTGCTTTTGTAGTAATATTTTTGCTGTTTTAAGACAGAAATAAGTTCCAGTTGAGCCACTGTATTTTAACTTTACTCTTCGACTTGAAACAAATCTAACAAGACAAGGTCTAGGTTTCATGCAAGAGCACAAGGCTTATTTTATAAAAAATTAATAATAATTTTAATGGTTAAGCCTAAATTATGGTCAACTTTGGTAAATAATATCAAAGTTTGTAGTGATTTATCTATTTTCAAGGCTACTGCAATTCATGTCACTGTGATTGTATATTTGTTAGCACATTTTTAGAATTATAGGTGAAGAATGTTTTCCTCTTTCCATAATCCAATACTAGTCAATAATCAGACAAGTCAATAGTTAAGTTTAGAGAACTGAAAATTCTTGACTTTGTGGACTCAGTGGAAGCCATGTAGACAGGAGCTTTATCATGACATGAGTCTTATGCTTTTTATGAGCTACGTTTCGAGAGATACTTCTCCCATCATCAGGCTACTAGATGTGATCAGGTACAGCTATGTTATACTTCTTCAGTGCGGACGTCCAAGTTGACAGGGATCGGGATGTCCTGAGAATTGGCGCCATAGCTGTGTTGTGTTTGATTAAAGAAATTAGTATCATTATGTCTCAAACAAGAAATTTATGGAACATTACATTATCAGACGCAAATGTTGAGGAACAACACCTTGAGCAATTAAGAGAATGTGCAAGTCATCTACGTTTTGTGGAAAGAAAAGATAGATCAAATTTTGTCTAATACTGGCACAGGAACAAAAGATCAACTGTGGAATCGCATGGCTTGGCAATGAGAACGGCATGCCAAGATGGCTTGAGCCATCATCTGGTCAAAGTAAGTCAAGCATTTCGAGAGTGACCTTTTTCATTTTGCATGGAAATTTTTTGTGTAAACATTATATGGAAACTGAGTAATCAAGTAATTATTGTGGCCTTAAAAATAATTGATTCAGTCAAAGCAGATTGGCTTACTTGTACAGTATGTAAACGTCAAAATCTTGTTCACCCACATATATGGGCTTTGTACATTATTAATAATCACATTGTTTAAATGTCTATAGTATGGGAAGACTGTAACTGAACGTGGATGATTAAACTTGTTTACAATAAATTTAAGTGCTAAAAGAAAAATCAGTCAACTTTTTAAATAAGAAATACTACTGTAGAAGAAAATAGTAGTAATAATTAGTAACCATATTATAACTGAATTGCCATAGTTATCCAAATATGTCTTACAGGACTTGGGAAGACTGACAATCATCTTAAAATTGATTCCTTGCATGCTTGTAAATCTTGAACACCATCTCTTTATCACATCATGTTGTATTTGCTTAAATATATGATTAACAGGTGAACGTATTTTGTGAATAAACATTTGCATTGTACATGGCAGCCTTCTTGTAATCAGTTGTGTGGTATTGATTGTATATTGATCGCATATTTGCTACATGTACAAGTTCCCTTTATATTCTATAAAATTAAGTTGGTTACTTTGTATATTTAATGTACCTAATTTATTTAATATTATCAGAATAATAATATACATTCATGGCACTGAATATAATTCGAGTGTTTCTTTGTTGCACGTTGATGCCTTTTTTGGAACTTAGTTGTAGGAAATGTGTAGTTATTTGCACAAAATACTTTCTTTGCAGACGTAACAATCCTCATTGTCGACATTTAATGACCAATGTTTGTTGATTGATCATGCACATTTTCATTTTATCTTTGAAATTCTAAAAAACAATTGACCACATAACTAACAGAGCAGATACCTTCACCATTTTGACCTATCATTTTATGAACACATGCCACAAATCTGCCTGTATAGCCTTACTGTGTTACAATGCAGACAGATGGAATGGTTTTTCGAATGCCATTTTTGTGTCAGAACATTAACTATTGAAAGCTGAGCCACAAATTAATGTGTTACATTGTTGAGAGCTATACAAATGACACGAATGACTAGCCCATAGTCTGCTTCGGTGTACCATGCTACATCTGGTGAATGCAGGACAAACATTGCTCTTTGATATGACCTTCAGTTCCCGATCTATACAATTTTTGTGTCACCACATTAGAGTTGTATATTATTTGTATCCATGTGTGCTAATGGTCCGACTTGACATCGGCAACAATGCACAGGTTTGGACACCCAAGGAATCAATTGCTTGCATATGCAAATAAAATCCTTTCGCTTTTGTTTATTCAAAGGTAACAACTTCATATTGTTATAGATAAATGCAAGAAGATAGATGCCAAGTAGAGTACGGAGTGATTTCTAATCTCTGTAAGTGTATGAAAAAGGGATGGTATCGGTTAGGAACCATGGTATCTGTCCATCAAGCGCAAACCTCTTGACTAAACGAAGTGGCCAATTTCATTCCATCTTCAATAAAAAAACAAGATCCTCACATCAGATGTGACCATATCACAAGATTGGGAAGTAAAGGATGGCTTTCTGGATGACTCTGAACTTTTAGACAAACTAACCCCAACCAGCTCAAGACCCCTCATGTTTTTAAGCTCCTGCCAACACCTTTCCTGCTAAATGAGAAGCTTTTGCGGTTGATCCTAGCACTTCATACACTTTTTTATGCACTTTCATACTGCTACAAAAATTCAAAAATAACATGGAATTTAACTTTCCTGGTTATGTGGATTAGTTTTGTGGAGATTTGTATGTTAGCAGAAATTCTTAATGTAAGTCAGGAGTGGATCTAGACCTTATTTTGAGTAAATTTTTGGTCAAAAAATCACAGGAACTCGTATAACTTGAACCCTTGAAGATAAGGATAGGAAAAAATTAAGTTCTCATAACACTGAAATTAAACGTCAATAATCTACTAGATCTTAACAGCATTCTGAAACTGATGAAACTCATCCTAAACCCGCTCCTGTAGGTCAAAAGAACACCACGCAGCTCACTAAGTATGTGTAGTATGTTTGTTTTGGTTGCCTTTGAGATGGTAGGAAACGTGGAAAAGGTATTTGTGCAAGTGAAGGTTCCAGTGAATCTGATCATGAGTGTGTGAAGTTGAGTATGAGAGACACTTTCGAGATATACCACTCAATTTAATAGTAAAATCTCTTTATACTCAGGCCCATTTAATGTTTCTTTATAAAGATGATGCAAACCGAAAGAAAAAGTCTCCGTGAAAAATAGGGAGTTCTGATACGTTTCTAGCAACTTGATACCAACTACCGGTCAACTTCGAATCCATACACCAAGACAACTTGATCGCGTGACCAACAAAATTGCCCGAAAGTTGTTCTCAGGTTGTTACATAAGTTGTTCGTGTGTGCCTACCTTAAGGAACAGACAGACGGACAAATAGACAAAGAAACCCTGACAGAAACATAATCTTCTGGAGGCGGTAGTTAGATTCAAAAACCACAAACATATTTATTTTAACCAGATTAGACTTACTAGCTCGTTTACTTCGTGACCCTCATCAAAAACGTCGCCGAGTATGAACACCAATTCTGGGTCCAACTTCCAGATTAATGCTCGGAAAGATTGCCTCATTTGCCATTCCCTTCGCAGTTTGTCAAACCAATGACCACGTTTAGGTCCAAGAAGATGAGTATCTGCTATAAATAAAGCACGTACACTGATATCATTGGTCTTGCTCCTGTAAAGATCTGCCTTTGACACTGATGCGCCGTTCCTCGCCGAGGGGCCTGGAAGAGCTGGCCATACGCATTTGTGAACAGCTAAGTGATAAACAATAATCTCGCATACAACAAAAACAAACACAGCATAGGTTGCAACCGCCAAAGCACAATTTCTATTGAAATAAATTGCCCGTACCATTACATAGTTTGCAAGAATGCAATTCCGGCTCACACTGAAGACAATGATTTGACATATCCCAGTCCAGATCCTGGAAAATACTAGATCGAGCAACTTAATGAAGCAAGAAAATTTTGATAGCCGCCATGTTAGTTAGGACCCTTCTTCCTATCTTTCGTGACCACAGTTCAGTTCAGTTTGAAGTATTTTGAATTCCTATACATACAATTCATTGAAATCAACTAACAATTGAGCATCTAATACATACCTACAACAAAATATTACACACAATATAATACAAATAATGTATAATGTATCAAAAAATAATGTTACTTAAAGGAGGAGCTCTCACTATTTAGACTAATCGAGGAGAGAGCACCCCCTGTTTCAAAATTTCTCACATATATTTGATTTCTTCAAGGATAACAGAAACTATGGGCATTCGGTGACTATTTGAAACGAAATTTCTATTTTCAATATTAGTGATTTTGAAAGAGGAAGTCTTTGAGTTTATGTCGAAAAATATTAGCAGAGGGCGGTTTTTTTATATCCACAGGAATGTCATTCCAGCATTTAGCTCCACAGAAACGCACTGACCTAATACCATACTGCAGGGTATCTTTCTGAGTTAGGAAAGTATCACGTTCTGTGACTTGCCGTGTACCATATTGATGAACAGATCCAACTAAGTCAAAGAAAGAATGAAAACAAGAAGGAGATATCCTATTTACGCAATTATAAACAAAACAAAACAGTTTCAACTGGAAGAGATCATGCAGTTTTAAGATCTTTAAGTAAGAAAAGATAGGTGAAGAAGGTGAAGTAAAATATGCAAATGAAATCGCTCTAACAACCCTTTTCTGCAACATGAACACTGGATTTACATAAAACTCATAGATAAGACCCCAAACTAAAATTCCGTATTGCAGGAAAGGTGAAAATAAGGAATTGTAAAGACAGATGAAATATTTATGGGTACGAAGTGTCTTTCTTTGTAAAAGATGCCACAAGTTCTAGCCAGTTTTTTAGACAGTTCAGTTAAATTATACTTCCATGACAGATTTTCATCTAAAAGAACACCAAGAAATTTGGCATAAAATGTTTGTTTCACAGGAAGATTTCCAATTTTAATACTGGCTGTTTCAGGAGAAAAATGTCGAGTAGAGATAAAAATTATGAAATTGGTTTTATCAATATTAAGTGACAGCTTGTTAGCATCATGCCACATTTTTACTTTCTTCAATTCTTTGCTAACCACACTTTTCAGTTAAGCTTTCAGCTTCATAAAAGATGTTAGTATCATCAGCAAACAGATAGAAAGCTAGTTTTGAATATGCAAGAGGTAAGTCATTAATGTAAATTTAAAAAAAGAGTACCAAGAACAGAAACCTGTGGAACCCCAAAGGTACCACTGAGATGACTGGAATTAGATATATTAATTGATGATGAAATGACATATTGCTTCCTGTGTGAAAGATATGATTTCAATCACTCTTTAGCAGATCCTCTAATTCACTAGTATTCAAGCTTCATCAAAAGAATTTCGTGAATCACTGTGTCAAAAGCCTTTTGCAAATCAATAAATATTGCACAGCCGAATTTTCTATTGTCTAGTGAGTTTTATATTGCTTCTGTTAAACTGACCAGGGCAAGGTTAATGGAATAGCTAGCACGAAAACCAAACTGCGATGTGTATAAGATTTCATGCATTTTCAGGATGTTATATAGAAGTTCATACATGAACTTTTATGTGATTTTGCTGAAAACAGAGAGGAGATATATGGGTCTACGATTATATGCTGTTCATGGACAGCCTTTCTTAAACAATGGGATTACTTTGGCTAGCTTCATCTTGTCTGAGAATATTCCAGACTGAAATGATTTATTCATGATTTGAGAAAGTGGAGAAGAGATTAATGGAGAAAGATAATTTAAAACTTTCATAGGAATACCGTTAGGTCCAAGAGACTTCCCAGATTTTAGGGCAGAGATTATATCAGATATTTCAAAGGGAACTGTAGGTACTGTGGAAAAAGAGTTTCCAATCTTGTCACCAATGAAATCCACAGGTGACTTGTTGGATCTTGGCATATTTTTGGTAATATCATGAGAAACATTAACAAAGAACTTATTGAATATGTCTGCAATAACCACAGGATTTGATGTAATGTTACCACTGGAGTCCTTAAGCTTACGTATCACATTTATATTTCTTGATTTTCTAACACCAATAATTGATTTAACTCCTGACCATAACCATTTAATGTTGTTACTGTTCTTTTCAAAGTAGTCATAGAAGCAGCTGGCTTTACTTTTATTCAAGGAGATGGAAACATGATTCCTAAACTTTTTGTAAAGGCTAATAAAAGTCTGACTGTTGTATTTTTAAGCTTTTTAGGAAACCGATCTCTTTGTGCATTCAATTGTTAAGCATACTGAAGACATTGCAAATTTTCTTAACAGAAGCTAATTTTCACCAACTGATCTTGCCACTTGGCAGTTGGAGGGCAAAGCTTCAAATTATAGGTATTAACTCTAAATATTTACGTCGTTCACGCACGTCATTGTACTTTGGAAAACATGTTTTGGCCAAAAAGTGGATTATTTGTTTTAAATTCCTTGCTTACGCTTCCCGTAATTTTTGGGAAAATACACAAACATACTTGACTAAATTGACACCCCATACTTAAACAAAGTAAGTGTCGCTTTTTTAGCCCGCAAGTGGGTGATAAGTGCTGATGTAAACTAGACAATCTGAAATGTTTTACAACTTGATTTAGTGACGGTCGTGAACTCAACCTTGCCTTCTGGGGCTTCATGGCATTTGTTTCATCTTTTAGATCTAAATATCACATGTTCACTGCATTGCATAGGTAGAGTAACATGTATTTACAAACTTTGGGCATTTGTTATGAATTAAGAGAGATTGGGAAGGGAATGTCAGATGTTTTAAAACATAACCAATTACGATGTTATGGTGTTTGAAGGTTGCGGAATTTCTGTTGACGTCATCATATACCACAATGCATTGTAGTATGAGAGTGGTTTGGTGACTCAAAAGGGCGACCAGAAAACAATAGTCTTTATCGGTCTAGGGATTTATTTATGTCTCTGTGTGACATCTAACTTTTAATTACATACATACATATACTTTTATTTATATTTGTAGGCTTTTGAAGCATGAATGCATTCATAATTTCTCTTCATTGCTTTTTTTATACGGCTTTAAACAGGGAGTGGTGAAGCGTGAGTTTTTTTGTCAGCAACTAAGGCCGCCTTGAAAATTAAACTTTTTCACTTTATTATATATAACTATTACTAGAATTTGTCTTTATTTTTTCCTTTTGTTCCGTAAAAATAGCTGGTCAAAAATAGCTTCTAACTTTTTGTGAACACTCTCCCTCAGTACATGCTACATTAAAGGAAAGAGCTGAAGCCTGTACCATGATCAATGTAGGAGACTAAATATCTGTACATGTTCCGACTTGGTAACTAGGGGTTATTTAATGCAACTGGATTTATGAAACGATTTGTGAAAAGATACTAGCGACACCTCAACTTTACAGCTTTAACAAGCGATGAGATTGCTGAGAAAGTATGGAGGTATGTGCCATTTACAAACATTGTATTTGATCTTTCTATGTATGTCTAAAACCTTCTAGAAACCTCCCTTTTGCTGCAGGAACAATGCTGATGCAATACATACATAAAGCTTCTATAAGGTTTCATTTGATTCTATTTTCTTCTATACACTTTTTTGTCGAGCCGCATTATTCAAAAAATTTACGATTTTGAGCCTCAGACTATTCTTAAATTAGTTTTGTTCAACAAAAAGTGCAAATGTGCCATTGGAAAGTTTGAGATGTTTTTTTATGCGTTGCTTCATCATAAAATTGAACAATAAATGCGATATTAAAATACATAATTTGATTATTCAAGTAGTATTCTAGTTTAAAAGCTCTATTTCAATCCCGTCAAACTCATCAATTCCAATGTAGTCTTTGCATCTGAGTACAAAACTTTATATTTTGCAAGAGTTCTATTGAAGTACTTGATTTTTCCCATGGATCACCCATTCTGGCACAAAGCTTTGATTTGTTGGCCACATAGATCGTCATCTCTGGAGCAATCTTTTTCGTTGTCCAGCCATTTCGACCCTTGATCTTCTGGCTCCTCTTCATCTACTTCACGAATATCCTCATCATCTTCTTTGTCTTGCTCACCATCTGGCAAGTTGCATACAGGCTCATCCTCACATGTTGGCAAATATAGACGTGGAGGTGGGACCTTGTAGCTTGGAAGATCCTGTAGTGTTATTAAGTTATTGTGCGAGCAATCAGCCATTATCAAACAAACAGTGTTCTCCCAGCAATGGCTTCTCAAATTGGTTTATTCGGGACCACACAGAGTTTTCCAGCCATTTCCACCCCCTTGAGCTATGCGTGTTCGTCTTTCCATGGCCCTTACCACCACACACCCCCCCATCATGGCCATACCATAAATCAACATTGTTTGCTTCATCTAGCCATTGCTGATAATTGTGGCCAACAAAAACCTTCAAGGTTTGGGCAATCCCTGCATCCATGACATGCCACAAATCCGTAAAATTGTTTAAGCCATTCCATACATCTCTGATATGGCTCGCAACAGCTTCCATGAGTTTGGAGACCTGCTTGTTGAACAGTTAGGTTATCAACGAACAGAATGAAGTGACTCAGATCTTTCACTATTAGTTGTAGTGTTTTTCCTACCCATTAAAACTAAGCATACAGTGTCAGCCCAAGCATTTTCTTACCAGCATTGGCCTGGCAGAAAACGCTCCCATTTACTGTCATATGATCTTGAACCAGAACCAGTTCTAATCAAACGTTCTCTTGCAGCACTGTGTCATTTCATCAGGTTTTCTCTAAAGGCTCCTTTTGGACTGTTCCAGTTTCTTTGCTTTGGATGCATTCGGACAAAGTACCTTCTCAATAATGCTGTGATAACACGTTTTCTCACTACTACTGAGTCATCTCTTTCCCCTGTTTGATTTCGCTAGGTGGAACGTGCTTTACTCAAAAGACAATAAAGTTAATTTTCAGGCCTTTTCCTCTATCTATCCTCATTCCATTAAGCATGACCTGTACAGACCTGTATACTTGGTTGCTTTTCTTTGTTTCTTAAGCAGTGTCTTGTTTTTGTTGGTTGAGGCAGATATTATGCTCTCACTTTCCTTTAGCCAATTTGATAGTAACAATTGGCTTCTGTATTTCTCAGCTATCGTTTCTGCTGTGACTCCTGCTTTTAATTGATCAGAGTATGCTTCCCATAACTTGGTGCCTCGCGTTCCCTTCCTCTCACTCATTCATAGTTTCTTGCCCTTGCTCGACATTATTACCTTCTTCAAGATGTTTTTCAGCTTTGCTGACCAATGACTGAACAATTTCAGAAATCTGTAGATTGCTTGTTGACTCGTTCAGAGGTTTGCCCACTCTATTTTTCTCGCATGCAAGTTTGTGCACACCCAGTCCCTAATTATTGACAAAAGCATCTTTGCAATAATGGTATGTGGCACCTATTCTAACTTTCTCATCTTCGGCTGCAGTGGATATATTGACTGCTACGTCTTCTCCTTTATGTTTAACAATTTCTTTATATCCGAAGAAACCCAATGTTTTGTGAAACGTCCAGTTCGACATCACTGTATTGCCAACTCTGAAAACTTACAGCAATCTGTATTTATTTGCAGGAAAACTGAAGAATATATCATTTGTTAGTTCGTTCGTGAGTGGGTTCAGTAGAAGTGATGAGAGAGTTGTTACATGTTACAACTAAATTTTGATATTCTTATATGACAACGGAAATTCTCATGGTAACGTCGACCAACAACTTGCACTCTTAGAAGAGTCACCGGCTCACACTATAGAGCTAGTTACTCACAGAACGGATGAGGGTATTTCGAAAGATATATAGCATCAAAATGACAGTTGCTTTGCTTGGTGAGAAAAATCAGACAAATAAAAAATTTTAGTCTTAATGAAGCCTGAGCCTCGATATTTTTATAGAGAATACTCGTATAAAAAGCGCGTAAAAGCTTCTGCAAAGTTCTACTTTGTGCTACAGCATTCTATATTGTTCTGGAAAGTTCTAATGGCTTCTAGATGGACTTCTTAAACATATTTTGCCACTTGCTTTCCACAAAGTTAATTGCTTTGGATTAAAGGTGAATGTAATTAAGCCTTTATACCTAAAACTTCCTTGGCTAGGTAATGTTTCCATCCGCATAGAAACACAGATTAAAAAAGCTGTAGTTAAGTGTTTCTCTGCTGTAAATCCAAGAATTGCTTTCACGACTAGGAAGATCTTGCCATCCATTCACAAGGATTGTGTACCTACCACACAAAAAAGCTTAGTAGTATATG
>JANTCA010087012.1:6759-35156 GCA_024741275.1 Chironex yamaguchii | reverse complement strand
AACATCGGTATTCTCGTTTTCGATATGGCACCTCGCTATCAAAAGCCGTTTGACGTCATTGCGAAAGTGGTCTATTATCCGCACACAGCTGTTATTTTCAGTCAATTTGATTACGAATTAAGGTCACGTTAGACCGTGTGTTGAAAACTTCCAGTTTTTCAGAGCCAGATACTTTAGTGATTTTTAAGTCAAACTCCTTCCCAAATATCTTTAAATACAGGCTTACATTTCTGCATAGTGGGACTACTTCGACCTTGAAACTACATCGGGACAGCAACAAGATCAAGCTGGAGAGCGGACCGAGACAAGACGACAAGATCTCACCAAAACTCTTCACTGCCTCTAGGATACCATAATCAGTAAGATAAACTGGTAGGACATAAGAGTTAACATCAATGGTGAGTACCTCTTGTATCTGATCTTTGCTAACAATATTGTGCTGATGGCACATTCCCCATAGGAACTGAACGACATGCTTAATGACATCCATACCAAGAACAAACCAGCTGGTCTCAAGATGCATCTTGGCAAGACCAAGGCGAAGATGAACCAGTACGCCACCAAAGCACCAATAATTGTAGACGGAAAGACCATTGAGGAGGTAGAGAGCTACATCTATCTTGGAAAGAAGTTACGAAAAATGGAGATCTCCCTCCCTGAAGTAAAGAGAAGGATAGCATTGGGACGGGCGAGTTTTGGAAAGGTGGCCAACATCATGAAAAACCAAAGAGCAAATACGGCAACCAGAAGAAACATCTTCAAGGAATACATGCTGCCTGTACTGACATATGGCAGTGAGACATGCACTCTGAGGCCAAGCCAAGGTGAGTTACTGGCAGCAGCACAGAGGAAAATGAAGCGTATCATGCTGGGTATCAGAATGCAGGACAGAGGAACAAACACCCGAATCCACCAGCAGATATGACCTACTGATATCAAGGCTGCTATTAAGAAATCGAAATACAGATGGGCAGGACATGTTGCCAGACAGCATGATAACAAATGGACCATTAGGTCAACAGAATGGACACCTTGGGAGTACAGAAGACCGAAGAGAAGACCTGGGTCCCATTTGGCAGAGGATAGCTCAAGACAGACATAGATGGTTTAAGTTCAGGAAGGGGTTCCTCAATGAGTGATATTAACCCTTGTTTGATTGATTGATATCAAAGTGCTTATTTGTGTGAAACAGCTTGATACAAATTTTGGTGGTGATATTTTCAGGGTCTGCTGCACACATCTAGCACATCCAGAGGATACGCTACTGCTGGGGCATCAGTCCATGCAACTTACACTCATATTTTTTATAAGAAAGTGCTTTATAGGAAGGAAGTTATTACTCGAGCAAGGAGGTGCCAGTACTGATCCTTAGCCGTAGCTATTTATGAAAAATTATTGTGAATGTGATGCCACATTTGTCCTAAAAAGTTACTTTTCAGCTATGTAAGAACTTGAAGAGAGACCCTTTTGGCAGGAAAATTGCCCTGAAGCTGCCAGTTTGGCCTACAGGGCCATCCTTTTATAGAATGAATCACCCATCCCCCAGCAGTCACAGATGCCTCTGATATGGGTGTAAAGTAACCAGTAATATAGTAAAATATATATTGGCATATTTTTTCTTTCATACATATAATCTCTCATCTGAAGACAATCCAAACACAATCAATAAGTCAGCTAAGCAATCGCTCGCCAGTGCTACCTAAGTGAGTTATAGTGACTAAACTGAGTCACGGAATACGAGCACTGGTGGAAGAAGCCTCTCATTTGGTGATAGTAGAATTTTAAACTCTACCAGGGCTCCCGACAAAACGTTTATGAAAATGGTAAGGGTTGATTGGTCTGTAGTCGTCATTTGTTATATTTTAGATACTTTATGGACTTTGTGGAAGCCATATAGACAAGAGCTTTATCATGACATGAGTTGTATGCTTTTTATGGAACTACGTTTCGAGAGACACTTCTCCCGTCATCAGGCTATTAGATATTAGAAATGATCTGGTAGTGCTATTTTATCCTTCCTCAGGTGGTGACAGGGATCGAGATGCCATGAGGACTGGCGCCATAGCTGTGTTGTGTTTGTTGTATTTCTTCAAAATTTCACGCAAAACGTTATCTGATGCGACTGGTATCTGAAGGCAAAAGAAAAAAAATCAGAAGAGCCATGAGATACCGTGATTTAGCAAAGATCAATAAGCACAAAATTGCGTACGACTGGAAGGGCAGTCTGCTTCTGCAATACTGCTGTGTTTCACTCCAGGAGCGAAGGGTTAGGATTAGTTGACATAGAGAGAATAGCAAGTAGTTCTTCAGCTTTGAAGGCAGATATTATTTCAGGGACAACGGCGACAGGCACCGACTGGGATATTATCAGTAAGGCAGAGGTGTGGTGGACAGGACTTGGGGAAATCAGCGGAACATCACGAGTATGGTTTCTGGTGCTTGAAGAGAACCCAATCGTTCTTTTACCAATCAGTAGCAGAATAGAAAGGCTCAGGATAGCAGCAACTCTATCAAGCTTGACAATTACCCAAGCATATGGTCAGACAACAGATTATGACCACGACGTAGTGGAACAATTCTATTAAATGATAACCAGCATCTTTAAAGCAGACCAACAAGAAGGATTACTTCGTGATGTAAGGTGACTGGAATGCCAAAGCTGGAACTGATTCACGAAGTGACATTGCTCCAAGGTCCATTTTGCTACGGAAAAATTTTAGTCCACTATGCTATTTATGAGGCTATGTGCAAATGAAAGGAATGCGCCATTAAAATAATACAGTGGCAGAAGAATGAGTACTGTCAAATATATCAATGACAACTGGTGTTTTCTTCACAAATGATCAGAGACAGTCTGGACAAAGGAGCAGATTTACACCAAATGACTACATTGTATATATACAAAGGTTTATTTAAATTAAAGAAAAATCAACACAAGAAAAGTAGTAATCAATACAATAATAGACAAATAACAAGTGATACACCAGATAAACCTCCCCGAACATAAATCTCCCTGTTAAATCACATATGCTTTCATCTGGTGAGATTTACAAAGGGTGTAATTTGGTAATAATAATCTCAGCATAGAGTGCACACATTTCAGACTTGACTATCGGATATGTCATAATGAGCAGACATCATAATAGTCCATATATTACCACATATAATACACACATTTAAACACAAAACATGAAACATTAAAGAACTGCAAGTTGAATAATCCCATCGACCTCTTCTGTAGGTGGTTAACCTAAATTTGGGAATTTGTATGTCTTGACTGTCAACTAAAACATCAGGGTACACTGCATGAAAACTACTTATAACAATCACATGTAAAAAGTATATAAAATACTATAAAAAGACAGCAATGAAAATTCGTTGAACTTGCATGTGGATGTGAAGGCCATTTTTATGGAGTGACACTCTTACATTCAAATATGTACTGAAATCTTGATGAACTAGCTGCCAGTGTTTATTTAGATGCCTGGCTAAACCTTTGCTCACATCCAAGAACGTGCGGGAGGTACACTATTTATTCCTGTTTGGACTTAACAAATGGCCATACAAAAGTCCTGTCAACAACATCAAGAGTTATTTTATTAATTTCAATGTTGTAAGAGATGAACATCCATATGTAAGTTAAATGCAGTCTTGACAAAGTGCCTAGTCTATGATAAATTTTTTGTATGTCAAGTGAACTTTTCATAACAATTAAAACCATCAGAAATCACACTTTTATTGATAACTCTTAATTTTACTATCACATTACATCTTCCTTTCAGCAGTGTGTATGGCACCTATCACAATTACGCCTTTATTAAACAACGAACTAACCCTGACAAAACAGTTGTATAATTCAACCTGTACACTAGTACAATCAGTGCATGCAGAATATTGGAAAGGAACATGAATCATCTGCCACAAGATCCTGGATGCTTCCCAAATTAAGAATCACATTCGTGTTATCACAGAGCAATTTGCTATAGCATAGCACACTTTAGGAATTGTCTGCCATTAGTATGCAAAAACACAAATAAAAAGGGCAGTACAGGAGGAAAATTTATAAGAGGTGTGACAAGCACCACCTTTATTAACTGGGATAGGATCAACTGCAAGTAAGTCTACAATGGCATAATTTAATCCCTCATCAAGGCATACATAGTTACATAAAGACTACCATTGTCAAAGCAAATAAATATATTTTCCTAAACAAAATAACCACTTTACACAGACACTTGATTTAATCTGTTTCATCACATATTAGCCACACAGTCAAAACACTACCAGCTGAGATCAAAACCCTATCAAACTTCCCCTCATGATACACATACCTTGGTATCACAACTAAAACATTAATGCACTTCAGACAAAAGTAACAGTTATAGACCGATACATCAGTTATTGACAATGTCAAAAAAGTTTACATATTTCACATATAAACACTACTGCAGCATACAACTTGGTGAGCAATGATCCCATTCTGTACACAGTTTTCTACATCCTTATCAAATTGTGGTGTTTTGTTGCTTTAGGTTCATATTTCATGATTGAATAAGTTTGTACCTATTTATCAGGCTTAACTTCTGCTTCAAGGCCTGCCTGTTGCATTAGATCACCAATGTTGCTTTCTAGTTCATCAATACGAGCTCCCATGTCATCAATTGACAATGAGTTAAGGTATACCAACAGAAAACACACAACTATTTATGACATACATGTCGGCTTCAGACAAATAATTAAGAAAAATTCTACAGCAAAAATCTTTCCATAGACAATGGAAGCTTAGTAAGTCAGGAGTCATCTAGTTGTTATGGCCTCTGATCATTTGGGAGTAGGTGTGGATTATTGCAGAATCTTTTCACAAAGACTAACTGATCATATCTGATGACTTCTGTCCAACTATAAGAAAATATATTAAAAATATAGCAATTTAATATAGAAGAGGAACCACCTCAGTGATTGTAAACATTCATATGATCACACAAAAAATTACTTCCCTTCGAAGAAAATTACTGATTATACAAAAATAAATTGTATTCAAATACAACAAAATGTAAGTGAAAAGGATATTTCTTGATATAATTTGATCCGACATAGTCTGGAACTTATCTTGCTACAGGCAGATAAGAGAAAAACAAAATAAAATTAGCACTTATGTTAATATCACTGTATATACTATAAAATATCACAGCTAAGGAACCACTTATACAGTGCATACACAAATAGAAAGACACTCAATAACAGGGATAGATGATTACGGATGAAAGTCTTTTAACCTTTCCTATTGAGCTGTTTAGCTAGAAAAGCTGTCAGATTTTAAGCTGTGAGACCCATGTTTGAAGCCTGGGTGGTCATACTCATACCTTAATTTCTGTTCTTAACACAAGACTACCTTGTTGACTTCTATACGGAACAAATGTGAACATTGATAAATGAATGCCTTGCATGCACAAAACACATGTTGCTTGTACAGCATATACACCAATAGACAGAGCTGTTAAGCTCAATGGGAAAGGTTTCAGATTTGCAGTCACAACACAGGGGTGCAACACACTAGTGGTCATGCTCATACTTGCTGTTTAACCATTGCCAGATCATAGCAACAGTTCACAAATACTGCATCACTTAGCTCAGAGCCTATGGATACTTCATGATGACTGAATTTGCTATAATGTTGCTGTATTAGACTACAAACCCCATCTACATCCTGATAATTTTTTTGTCCATTCAAAATCTGTTTTAATTATCTGGCTTTTCCTGTATTTGTACATATGCAGATGCATAATGCCTTGATGACTAAATTAAGGAAGATGGTAATTATCTAGGAATAAACAGGAGATGTTAAATTGGTCTTTAAACAGCTAATTTTTCAAAACAAGATGGCCACTCTCTGAAAGAAGTGACATCATAGTTATATTCATATTTCTACCCCACTTCAATGATGAGGATATTAATAACAGATCTTAATACCGGATATCAAATACACATTATAATTCTTTAAAACATAGAACATGTGCCGAATTTTACTTCAATTTGAGAAAACCAAGGTAGTTCCCATACCAATATAGTAAAACATATGTTGAGTACTCAAAAAAGGCTCAGAGGTGAAAAGTCCAAATATCGGCCGATGTGGAGGCCAGTGATGCACAGTTTCCCTAATACTGTATTCACATGAACAAGATGAAGTCCATCACGTCGACAGAACATTTTCTATTCACATGGGTCCTGGGCCAATGTTCGTTTGACATGTATACCTTCAATCTGACAGAGCTCACCAATGGACTACAATCTCAAGGAGAGCACATCATTATTTCAAAAAGCTGCAAGGGAAAATGGGACTTTAGGACAACACTGGACTTGTCCGTTAGAAGACCCAAAGTATTTTCAAGTCAAAGAAAAAGAAAACATATCCAATTCAATTGTTAGCTGAGATAACATCTACTCAACAAGGAAGTAGAAACGGTTAGCGATTTTAGTGATTTGTGTGTTATTTTGCAGCATGTTTTGAAATTATTCCCTTAAATGTACTCTTTGTTCTCAATTTTCATAGGTACGGTTTACAAATGTGACAAAACGATGATGACCATGGGGAAACGATTTCAGGAAGAATTATGCACAGATATGAAGACCCTTGACCTGACATCCATTTTGGCACATAAAAAGAAAACATCAAAGAAGAATAAATGACTTCAAGACTTCAGGAATTTAACAACTGAAATGTGCACCCTTAAAATTCATGTAGGCTATTAAGATACTTGTAAGGGAGCAAGTTCATCTTATGTTTCTTTAATTGACTAATAGTAATAAAAAATAGATATAGTGGTTACATGTAGACATAATAAAATAAAATTAAAGCAAAAATTATAAAATCAAGTTATCTTTCATCAAAATCTGTTTGTACCTGGCACACTGGTACATTTTTATATCTGCCTCAATTTCATAAACCTTATCGCTTTGACCAACCATGATGACTGATGGAGAAAAGATGTTGTGTGAAGCAATGTCTGTTCCTTCACCTCCCCTGTGAATAGGGTATCAGAGTGAAGGTGTCAGGGGATGGTTTGCCTGTATTGACTAGCCCGTGACTGCTTCATGGCATACTTAGTTTATATAAAATAAATAAAACTTACCATCTGCTGAAGCAAATTTTGTACCTAAGATGGAAAAATGGGTAAAACAAGTAAACAATGCAATAATCAACAAGATATATATATACATACATCTATATTACTTTATATAAACAACAAACAAATAATTCTATGTTCTTATGTAATAAGGAATCACCTGGATCATATAAACTCTTGGTTTGAAAAGTTACTAACTAAATGTTGTGATTTATTGTTACAAAGTAGAGCTTTGTTTCAATAGCAGCACAATGATACAAGTCTGTGCTTGATGCAACAGCTGCAGCAAAAGATGCAACCTTTGTCTGAGAGAAAAGTTCCTGATCATTACCCCTAAACAAGCACAAAAAATTATTTAATCATGCCACATCATTAGAACTAATTCCTGTTCAGAAAACTCTGTATATTAAACATAAACTAAGTTTTCTCAAAAAGAATTAATCGAAATGTTAACACCTATGACAAGTTAATTTTTTGAAAAATCTATGTACATAATTTTTAACAAACAGAGGAGATTGTTGGCTTGTGTTATATATCACTTTCAAAACATGCTTTGTATAAATAGGTTGCCATATACATATACTTTCCTTTTTGACATTTCATACTCTGAAGAGTGTCAGACGAAAAAAGATTTTAAGTATGTTTTTAGCGTAATGTTGCAAATTTTCAAGGCAGTTTTCAAGTTTTGTAGCACAAAAAGATTGTTTATACATATATATGTATGTACAGATAGATAGATAGATAGATAGATAGATAGACAGATAGATAGACAGACAGATAAACAGACAGACAGACAGACAGACAGACAGATAGATATGTCCCATTCCCACCAATGGGTTTCACTTCATAATACCAAGCACTCTGAAAGTCCTCCACTAAATCTTTGTGCCATGACGGCATGGGAGTTTGAGTGTTGGTTTTTGAGTCAACAATTGCAAGTTTTACAAGTGTCTGCCACTAATGGAAATGCCTCACTAGCAGCCATGCCTGTTAAGCTAGTTGAGCTCAGGACATTGCTACTACCTCAAATCATATCAACGTAATTTAAACAATACTACAGCTGACTGATGTCCATCCTCAGCAATCAACCCCATAGTGTCAACTGTCTGTTCAATAGCCCAGCACATCCTACACAATGCCGAGTTGAAGATTCATGGTCCCACCCTCAAGAATGCAATTGATGCTGGATTATCTATGACAACAACAACCACAAACACAGATTTCAACTTTGACTGAGGGCAATGACTATTTACCTGGTAAAAATTTACCTGGTTCCCACCTTGCAAAAAATCATTTTACATTTTGTGGCCACCCAAGCAAGAACATTTTTGAAACATAACTTTGATGTATCATAACTGCCTTTTTATATTTTGTTCAGGCTGTACTGCACAGCTAATCTGAAGTTAACGTCAAGTATATGTTTATGCAATCGACCTCTGCAGCTATATTCAAGAGAACTTTACTGTTCTATGCGGTTGGCCACTAACACGCATCACTCGTTCGACCTGCTGCTTCGAACTGTAGAAGAAATAACTTTTTGTAACCACAATTGAAATGAAATCGCAGTCAACTGTCCAAAAACACCGGAAAAACACGTAGCAAGAATACATTTTCGTCCTTGTAGTCCTTAAACGGCAAACCCCTTAAACATTGTCCTGTCAAGGTAGCGTACGTAATCTTTTCTCGTGTGCATTTCAAGTCCAAATGTTTGGGTAATCAAACTATTTGTCCTGGTGATGTTACAGGTCTACTGTATCTGATAGCTTGTGATATGCGGCTCGTAGGCTTGTTAAAATTCCATCTAGTGTTTCCGTACGTGGTTTCAGTATGAGTAGTTGAATCAGTGCAAGACACGATGCCTGATTATTAACATTTATCAACGACCTTTAGTACCCAAGAAATTGTAACGGTTTACACGACACCAAAATATTTGGAAAAGCCACGCCCTTAGAATTTTACGTTGTTATTCGATCAGTTACAAGGTTTTTTAAGTTCTTATGTACCACTATTTATATCATACTGTATTGCCTTTACAAACCATATACATAAAACTGATTAACGATAAATCTACATGACTTGAGTAATACGGTAACCTGGTCTACCACATCACTTACGAAGATCGTGAGGTCTTGAACCGACTTGGGATCTGTTCCGTTGACGCTTACAGCTGGCTTTGCATCTTCCATTGCTAAATTTGTGATTACAGGTACAAGATAGGACTTCCTCTATGGCAGTTGTTAGATTTCCCTCTAATCTTTCAGATAACGGATTTTTCCAACCAAGTGTTGGTGTAGTAGCGTCCCAACAACAGACAAACTCGGACCTAGTCTTCTTAAAACAATGGGCCAAACACAAGAACATATGTCACTGTTGTAAACTTCACTGATCCATAATGGCGGGTTCAGGCCAACTTGTGGGTAAACGTGTGCATTTTGTAATCAGGACGAAGGTTTTACATAGAAACTTATTTCACAAGTTTGCAGTTTAAAGACCCAACTTTCTAGGGACAGGGCTAAAGTCCCAATAGATAAACGGGGCTGAGGGAATGTGGATGTGCAAACTGGTTGGATTTTTTAAACGATCCAAGAGTCATGCGCTAAGTGGCGAATCTGGGCCGGGAAAGTTTGTCCTGCTCTCGAGGTTCGGCAACAGACTCAAATGTTTGAAAAACCACACCCTGAATTAAGCCTACATTCTACAAATACAACTGCCACAACTTTGTGGGGCAAATTTTTCATTTAATTAACTTTTAAAACCACATTTATATATTAAAACAACAAGACTCCTGCTTTCTAGAATAGCAGGACTAGATATTGACATAACAATGAGGAAAGGCTTGCGTAGGCTGCCTCTGCACCAATTAAATTAGTCCAACCCTTGACATGTGATCATGATCACTGCATCAAGCTCTTGCTCTCCAGATTGAGCAGGAGTGCTCTTTGTTTTAGGCTATTATGAAGCGGGAACAAGTACAGGATGCCACGAAAAAAGCATTGACAATCACAGTTTGGTTCAACTGTAGCCATAGAATGGGGAGTATACCAACAAAGTGACATTGTAGGAGCATGATAAAAATGTTAATTGAAATCTCTGAAAATTGTTGGTCCAGCTGAGCAGAACAAGAAGGACTTTTGGCATCACCAGTGCATGCGACCAAACAAGTGCGTACAGACAAGTTCTAATAATAAACGATTGCTGTTAACCAAAGTAAAGTCACCCCTCTTAATGAGCCCTTTAACATAATCAGGAACCGAAAACAATTAGGGCCTACTCGTCAATGGTTTTAATAAGCCTTACGTGATTTTGTCTGGTGATATGTGTTAGACTGTGCTGGACAGAGATACCGGAAGGAAATATAAATGTAGGACAGTGGCATTGTTTTGCAAAGGTTCACTTCTTCATAGTAATTGCCATCATGAGCATACTTATTAACGTTATCATAATGATGATAATAACATTGGTGTCCCCAGAAAGAGCAGTGAAATACTAATATGTAAACAAAGAGGCAGCTACAGGTAAATCAGAAAATTTTGTAAAGTAACAGCGGAAGCATTGTGCTGTATTATTTTGTCTTGTTTAAATAATTTGAACAAAATATCATGATTTAAAAATTAATCTAGGCTGGCTTCAACAAGGACCTTTTCGGACAGGGCCAGGAATGGGCATAGAAATTTAAAATTTTTCTACAAAGGGGACCTTTGCCCTCTACTCCGCCAAATGAAAGGGAGGGCGCGCTTGCTCCCCTCTGCTTCCTGGTACCGGGTTCAAACTGTCATGCTCTTCTTTGTGGTACTTGTTTGAATCCTTATGCGGACTAGCAAATATTCCGTTTTCCTAACTATGTACTTGTTGTTAACGACAACCAAATGATGGTATCAGTTTGTAACGTATGTAGCTTTGTAACGAAAAAGGATTGTTACATTCAGTTCTGTGGGTGTGCTTCTTCCTCATTTTTATGGTTACTGCATCGTGCAATTTTATTTTTGAAAGAGTCTTACATCCCACTTGAATCAATTAAATCCCATTTCGTTTGAACATTGCAAGAAAAAAATACGGTTTGCAACTTCACTAACTTTGCAGGAACACAAATCATCAATTTGACTCACTACGAGTCTTAGTCGTGCAGTGGAAATTCCTCTTCTTTAGACGTTTCAAAAAGTTATACAATGTATCAAATACTACTCAGAACAAAGTCTAACATGTGGCATAATATTTCCATTCGTATTTCGACAGCCAACGGGAACAGAATGTAAAAGAATTAGCAAAAGGCATTATTGTTAATATCTTATATCTATAAATTAAGTTACACAGAAACGCTTTCAATTTTTTCCTTAAAGGCCAATCTCCATGAAAGCGAATTGCAGCGAAATAGCGCGACCAGCGACTAGTAAGCGTGCGCATTAGCGTTTTTCATGCCATGTAACTGGTTGCTGCGTTTCTCTAGGTAGTTCAGATCAGTTTAACTTTTCAGCGATCGCCAGCGAAAATCACCTAAATAATCAAGAACCAAAATGGCGACCATTGACTTGAGGTTGCAAACACCCCACCATTACTCTGCCTTACTGCTTCACCAATATCCACAATTGTAAATTTGTAATCACTGTTAACAACAGCCATCAAAACAATACTGTGGGTGCCTTTGTAGTAGAAAAAGGTAGAACCTGCACGTGTTGGGGCTTGCATCACTACATGTTTACCAACGATTGCACCAACACAGTTTGGGAAGTTCCATTTAAATTCAAACATTTGTGCAATCTCTTTCCACTCTTGTTGAGTACTTGGGGGTTTGAGAAAACCATTTTCTAACAGAATTGTCCAAATTGTTTTGCACGTTTCCATAATGATACGTCCAACGGTTGTAGGACTCATACGATAACTCACAGCAAGCGTTGAATGGGAATCACCAGTTGCTAGATAGCGCAGGTAACAGATAGTCTTTCTTCTGGACTAATTAGTTCCCTGTTTCTGCAATTCTTCAACAAACACGGGCCAATGAGACTCAGTAGCTCCTCAAATGTCATTGGTAGCATTCCAAAATATCGTATGAACAGCTCATGATCACAAAGCTTCATCTCCAACACCAGCTGATAATATTTGCCTTTCTCCAAACGATCGCCAAATATCTTGCGAACCCAAAATTTATACTTTCTATGGTCTTTGCTTTTACTCCTTAATTTTTCTCTTTGTCTTAAAGCAAGAAGAAATGCAAAGCGATGACCACCAGACATATTTGTTGATGTTTTGATTGCAAAAATGGCGCCAAAAATCTTGCACGACCATTGCTTTATTTTGATGGTTCGCTGACAACCAGGAGAACAAATGGAGATTGATGTCTCGGCATTTCGCTGGCGATCGCGCGAATCAATCGCTGCGATTTGCTTTAATGGAGATTGGCCTTACGGCAAGAACAGATTTAAGCCCTTCAATATAAAAGTTTTCATAATTAGCATCCTCGTAATCGCACAAAGCTGCTTCTCACGAAATAAAAGAGAGCAAGCTCTTGCCAATGGGAGTCTGTTCCCCCGCTCTTACCAATTGTCTTTTTCGGCCGTGAGGGGATTTCGAACCCCCAAAGTGCAAGATCATCGCATACATTAGCCCATGGTGGATGGAATATAAATACAAAGTAGGTTTAAATTAAGCAACATTCTCTTTACATTCTTTAAACGTCTGTCAAGCATACCATTTACATTAGATAACTAAATGTGTTTGATGATGATGATGATGATGATGATGATGATGAAATGTAAAACGGCTAACCAGGGCATCTGGTGCAGTGTGATGTGTATTGATAAAGGTACCTGTTTGAGTGAGTATGATATATGAAAAAGGTACCTATGATGTTATCTGGTTGATCCTGCCAGTAGTCATTTGCTTGTCTCAAAGATAATCGATCCATTGATTGATTCAATTATCAGCAGCTGAATAACCAAGCATCATTCTACTATTTCCTTCGAGGTGTTCAAATAAACGGAAAGGCTTCAGCGTTGTAGTTGGAAAACTTGGGTTTGAATATATGGTGGTCAATCAATGCCACATGATGTCACACCTGAACCTTGGATGCTTGCAGTAGTTGTTGATGGCTCACTGAAAGTCTTAAGGTCTTTTTAGCTCCAACGGCATTCTTCTTTTAAACACCATCAAATCTTCTCGTTTGCTGTGCCTTGAATTATCTACAAAATCTGACTATTATTTCACCAAAGGAAAATAAATGACTAGTATATACCTTGAGCCGAATGTACAATTTAAATGAGAAGATGTAAAATTTACGAATGATGACCAAGGCATCAATTATACACGACTTCGTATTCATATTTCGTTCAAGAAGTACATTGTAGTTATAACTTACACAAAAATATTAAATTCTCCAATTACATTCATCAAGATCCTAATCCGTGGGGCATGGGGCAACTCTAAAGAGAGCTACCATGTCTAAATTCCAAGAATAACGTATTTTCCATCAAGGGCCCTGCTTGACAAACACAGTCTATCCTTCCATAATTACAGCACAGTGACAGTTACAACCAAATTACAATGAAAAGGGGTCACAGCTATAGTATCATGCTCCAAGTATCTTGTGTATTTCCAATAATACGACATGTTACTGCTATTCCGTATTGCAAGTTGCACAGAACTGTGGATGAGAAACATAAACAGTGCTATACATGGTTCCTATACCACATTGTTCCTTGGAGAGAACAATACCTTGCTGGCATTATACGGAAATGGTCACCATGATCTTCTTGGGTTTGCAAAGAAAACATTAAGCTACCAGCCGCGGGGATGATGGTCTCCTACATGCAGACTTTAATAAAATGTACTGACAAGGTATCATGTGCAACAAAATTATCGACGCTTATATCTGTTATAAAAGGAAAAAAAATCATAGACTTTTTAAACAGTTGAAGTTGTAATATGGTTTCAAAAAGAACGGAAGACATACATACTTGAAATAGTTAAAATACTGGGGAAACTATTACACTATGCTACAGCTACGAAACGTAACGGTTGCATATGAAACTTCATACCTATGACTTGTAAAATGAACAACCCACTCCTTGAAAGTAATTTAAAACTCACACCCCCTATCATAGGAGCAAAAAGGTACATATTCACATTACAACGTACCTTCCACGCTTTGCTCAAAGTGATGATGCACTTTGATATCATTTAAACATGATCTAATACTATCAGGGTGGATGTGGATACCAAACATGAAAACGTATGCAGTCACGTAATAAATTTCAGTCAGGTGTAAAAGTACTGTTTCAACCTGATATGAAATAGCACTTCTATCATGCATTTACAGCCAAGGGGGCGACTACACCCTGTCACAAAGACCATAGTTCCTTAGGAGGTGTTGTCCACATAGAAATGGTTTAGAATGTGTAAATTCAACTCCCACGAGCTTTGATGACGGAGGTATTTCCAAAATATAAATACAAGAGAACATAGCAGTCTACATAACATTCGTTTAACGTATATTTGCAACCAAGTAAATGCTCAATGCTGACAACTCTGCTGTCGTGACTTGCTAGACAATCAATGTTTTAAGCTCACACAAAATCTTACTCCCTTTCTAGGTGTTCCTGTTTCACTTGTCGTGACACAAAAATCGACTCAGCTTAATCTACTCATAAAATTTCTTTCATTGTATCACAAAATCAGAAAAAAGTGACCACAAAAAGGTATTTTAATAACAACAAAATCGAAGATTTGTGAATATTTGACGTTTAGCTATTAAGGATAACACACGCGTCTGGAACATGTAAACGTCAAGCTTCCAAATGGAACATTGGAAGAATACGTGAGAACACAAAAAAATCAAGTATTTGCAAAAATGTCTTTACGAAACAATTAATTTTAGCACGCTAGGTTCTATTATGTAACACTCGTACAGACACAGTGGCTGGAACATGTAATGTCGTCATCAGTAGCATGTGCTGAGGAACATCACAAGTTTATGTCACTTTTGCCTTAAATATGTCGTGACTTTAGTTTGCTTTCTTGTTCTCTACACTAAAATCTAAAGTAGGCATTAAAACGCAAATATAGAGTTTGTCATAAAATTAATAAAAATCCTAACTAGGTTTACGCTGTAAAAACAGCGTAAACGTAACTTCTAACGATATTCAGCTACAAGGGCAAAGGGAATGTTTCCCAATCATCTTCTACTCTGCCATTTCAATTTGCGGTTATTTCCTGCGTTGTATAAATCCAAAACACTCCATACTACTTTTATTTTCTAGCAAATATTATAAGCTAGTTTCGAATGGACTCTACGCCTAAAAAACTTCATTTCTAGGTGATGGCTGTTCCGCTTGTTACATCAGTGAAACATGCCAACGTTTAATGCCATGTTCCATTTATCGTTTTCTGTTGAAATCTAAGGTAATATTAAATGATTCTGAAAAGCAAATGAATTTAACTTGTTCACTCCGTTGACTGACACACAGAATGCGCTCGTTGCATACCGTGACACAGATTTGCCTCCCATTGTCTGACTTTTCATTGACAACTATTGCTAAAGTCGTCGAAAATTCCCAGCTCAGACGAAGAAAGGTACCCATAGATTACGCCAAGATGCAGAAAACATTGTGGAATTAAAAAATCTAATTGTGATGACAAACTAAACGGTAAATAATTTAAACACCGCAATGAAACCAAAGCTCGCAAATTGCAAATGAATTAATCCCGAAAAATCTCAACATTTAAGGTGGGACAGGCTGTAAGAAAGATTAGTATATGTTTTAAAAAGGGGCATAGCGTGATCTTGCACATGAACGTGGAAGCACATGCGAGATTGTACTTAGATGACGGAGTAAAGTGGAAATCAAGACGGGTGTAGCAAAGATCTAAAGACTAAACTGATGTTTTTATTAATGCGAGGAAGGGGAGGTAGACACTCACTCGATCAAGACTCGGATTTCGAGGGTTTTTGTGTTGATCACCCTCATGTAAACTCTTGTCTTTCTCATACAGTCTGGGCCTGAAGAACACGGTGTAAGTCTCACAAACGATCCAGAGGGACCTGTGTATAGTTGTAAATTGGAAAGCACACACTGGACCGGCGGCCATTAAGGATGTACAAAACTTTCCACATGAAAAGGAAACATGCGTCTATTCTTACCTTTTTCTAGATTTAAACTTGCCAGGCTTTCCTTTGCCTTTTGGTCCAGAGTATGCTCTACATTAAAATAATAAGATTATTATACAAAATAGTTCTAGCTAACATAACCCACAACCGGCAACCGAAGCAAGAATGAAGTAACAGATGGAAAAGGGCATTCATTAAAAAGGAGAGATATTCCAGTCAAAATGTATACACAAATGGGTACTTAATTTGATAATTCAGAACTATTCTGCATGTCTTGAAATAACGTGATGCGAATGAAAGGATTTGTGACAATCTTCTGGTTCGATTTGATATGAAATCAAATGCGTTATTCCACCCTGATATAAAATATTACCATCCTAACTGAATCCATCCCAAAAATTTCTGGCCTCGATTGCTTACCAGCCTCGACGTTTTAAGAAACTGTAGTTCCTGAAATGTTCCACTAACTACTGACGGTTGAGGTGAGTTACAGGAGGAGACATGCACAACACACGTGTTACTTAACACAGGAATAAGGAATGCACTGCCTTTCTGGGAGAAGTACAACTCAAGAGTGTAGTTCTTTCCTTCATTTACCACTACAAAATATACTATTATTCAAAGTTATTCCATTCCAAAACACAGTTTTAAATTCTACAGCACTAAAATAGTTCAACTAAGTTCACCAAGAAAGGAAGATATTACAAGATGTTAAACTTACGAAGATCTAAACTCTTTTAAGGCTTTTGAACTTATGTCTGTCAATTCTCTTTCGAATCCTCGACTCGTACCGCCACTTGCTTTCTTGTTCATTGAACTTTTCTTCGATACTTACAGGAAAAGCGAATTAAAAGTGAGCTGAAGAGAAGTCAAAATACCTAACTGCACAAGTTGACGCCATCAATACACTGCACAGACAATTCACAGTCACACTTTACATCAGGCTTTGCAAAACGAACATCAGTAAAACCTTCATGGGCAAGAACTACGATTCACGAATTTTTAACAAAAGAATTCTAATAATAGCATTGTAGTAGATCTGCTCCTGGCGCAGCACACAAAATAGCTTAAATGTTTTAGCCAAAGATAATGCAAGAGAGAGTGCCATAATCAAATTTCAATTACAAGGTCACTAAAAATCCACAGAACATTTTAAATAAGGGATTACTTGGAAGAGGCTTTCGCTTGCTAGGTTCCTCTTCCGGACAGGCCCTAAGTCGTTTTGGTCTTCGATCCCGTTTTGCTTGTCTTGTTATAAATTCCTGTTCCTTTCTCAGTTTTAAATCTTCTTCGCTTCGTCGCTTCTGTTAAAATGATACACAGTGGGAATAAGCAATGTCTAATACTGTGAAAATATAGGGAATATGTTGTTTGGAATACAAATATAACTTAACCAATCAATTACCTTATTACACGGAATTCAAGCGACACATTAACTAGCATGATTTAGTCTGGATCAACGATAATTTATTTCGCCTTAATTTCTGTTCGGGCTTCAATCATGAAAATTATTTGAACACTGGAACTGCTCAAGCAGTTCAAACAGCCCGACAAGGGGCATTCCTTTCTCATTCTACTGAAAGTGCTAGGTTGTTCACTGGAGAAAAATTGGTTGGCTGTAAATCCGTTTGTCACCTTTTCTGATGTAACACAGAGAAATCGATGAAGTAAACTTGGTATAACAAAATTCCGTCAGCGTTAAGTAATGTTTATGAAATGTTTCTACCAAGTTCGCGTTAATTTGATCCGCGTAAATGTCACATGTGCTGTATCGCTTTAATTTCGCATAATAAGTTATAATGGCCAGTACCAAAAATAGGAATACCTACTTAACTGGCCTAAACATTAACGGGAGATATAATTGGGATGGCTGTGTCTGCTAACGAGGGTGGGTTTATAGACGTTGGACTTTTTGATATTTTATGGGTATAGCATAACACTGCCCCCTGGCATCAGCAAAATAATACCGACAAACTATCTAATACCATCGCAAATAGTCAGGAAAGATGAGCATTTGATTTTATGCATACCACACTGACTTTATGGGGCTCGTAATCTTCTGCCACTTTCGTATAGAAATAGTAGATATTTCAATTAAAACACTGGCCGCAAATCTAGCTAAGAAACAGTTTTCACTTTTGACGGACGAATTTCAGATATGACTTACACTCTTCTTTAGATCCTGTGATGCATTCTTGGAGCGCTGCTCCTCCGCTAGGTTAGAAATAAATTCTTCAACAGTTAATAGGACTACTACAGATGATAGAGAGATTAGCACCTCATACTGTGTAGATGTATAGTAATTACTCTATCACGCATTAGCTGCCCGTTCCATGTGGCGATTGCAAAAGTAACGACAAACATGTAGAGAAAACGTTACTACTGACTACTTCAGGCAAAAACGGAGTTGAAACGGGCGTTTAAATACCATTGGAACCTCCCATTTCAAGGCGAGTGCAGGTTTACTCGTCACTATTTCCGAGCAACCAACGAAGACCTGTCTCCTCTTGTCCGCTGGAAAACACGGTTACCAAGTGCAAAAAAATAACATCCTGATGTCATTGGAGAGACTGACAACCTGGCAGTGGCAATCCAGGACAGGACACCTGGCAGGATATTTCACATTTGATATCGGTCGGTCGATCTTCTGACCCCTGTAAAACCAGGCCTGTTTAGGTACATCAAATTAAAAGGTTCAAAGGTTCTAAACTTAACTACACGTTTACCAGCTTCGAAGTACCAACACTACATCTATTCTGCGTTTAAACACAAGGAGTGTGTAGTCAAGGACTATAGACTTGGTTCACCTTAATGTTGCCTCGGTATACAACGATACAACTGAAAGATGTCAAAAAAGCGCCGTGGGACAGGCTACAGGTTACTAAGTCGCGGGGAAAGGTTCTACACTGACAATGTACTTCTATTGAGCATAAATATGATGAAAAACACCTTGTACCTGTCAAGAAACACCTCTCATCGCCTTAATTTTCAATTCATGGACACCAGGGTAATGGTATTCATGAATAGGGTATGTTTTCTAGCACTGTTTGGCAACCCAATCCTGAAATATGTTTTCAAGGGTATCATGAAACTTAAGACTGTCTTGATTTCTAGAAAACCTAACACTGAAGTTTCAGGAAATTAGATGTTAGGACAAAAACAGCCTAACAATATATTTGCAGACGTAAGCTACCAATTTCGCTGCAACAAAATGTAATGACTTCACGTGAACCACAAAAAACCTTCAGGGTCGTGTACAAAGACTTCCAATTAAGAGCATAAAAACAGCCACAAGGAAAAATGAAGGTCCAGTACAGAGACAACACAGAATCTTCAAAAATATTATGCCAAATTTACTCTACCCAACGAAAGGTTTCTTATCTTTGTACGTTCCTCCAGTGGTATACCCTCACTGGCTCAAGAAATGATGATGAAACAATCAAGGATTTGCACCCACACGTCACTGAAACAGTAACTTAACGTAACCTTGACTACATAACTAAACACTGTCCCCAGCTTAACGTAAGATGTAGGAAAACCGGTCTCTGAATAAAAATCTGACAGAGGCAATCAAGAATTGGTATTTTGATACAAATACAAGATGTAATATAACAGTTATACAGACTGAATTCAAATGTAAGAAATAAGTAACAAGCGATAAGCAACAATAATGATCCTCTATTTCAATAACTGACACAGACCTTTGGTGCTATTTTTGTTGGATCCTTTAATCCATGTCCGGGGCGGTCTATTGGCTATCTCCTCTTGGTGAACGATTAAATTTTTTGCCCTGCTCACTTCCATTTCCGAGACTCGCAACTATAATTTAGAGATAAAAACACATTTGACAGCTGCCGGTAAGCTTATGCTATTTAGAAATTCACATTAAAGAAGAAACTAGGGAATCCATGCCCGCCGCCGGACGAATCTACATAAAATATTCAGAGAAAACACCAAAACTCCAGCTAAAACTTTGACATCTTCTAAATTGGCATGCACACTACTACATAATGAATAATGTATATAATATAAGTATGGTGAGAGAGTATATTGCTATCTGGCATAGAGGAAGGCTGAAGCCGCAAAATAATTAAAGGCAAAATAAGTAAAAAAGTACCTCCTTACAACCGTTGGGTTCTGGCTTGTGATGCCAAGGACTTTAAATGTCATCAACTTAACCTCCTCCTCCGGAGAGAAGATTGATCTTACCATGCGCTTATGAGTGTTACAGCTGCGAGTTTCATTCTACTCGGATTCCTTTTCAATCCAGCTACTCTGGTAACGCCCCATGCGCTCATGAATTGTCATGAAGGGGGCTTATCTGGAAAGGTAGCCTATCAATGCCTTTCTGATTCAAGGATTTTAGTTGCCTCTACACCAAGTCCAAAGAAACTCCATACAAAACCGTATTATTTACCTCATCAGAATCACGTCGTCTATTTGTAATCACACTTCCATCTCAAAAATGGAAGTGTAATAAAGTAAAGGGTAAGGCTGATACATCCATTCTTGCCGAACAAAGACACTGGAATTTGGGCTGAATAGTTGAATATAAAAGAGGACTAAGATTTGCACTTCGCGTATTACAACATTTCACTATTTGTCACCGATGAGCGCAATTCGTCATTACAAGCCAAAGACACTCATAGAACTATCTTTGTACAATATGCGTTAGTAAAACTCACGACTCCTTTCCTGTTGCAGTTGTTTTGCTCAATCTAAGAGCAATATTCATCATCCACTTAGCAGCAAAAAGGATTAAAGAGGTATCTGAGGATCCCTTGTTTGGCTTTTTGACACACAATGTGATAATCATTAGTCGCCACGATATACCTCTTTCTCCTCTGCCTCTTCTTTCAAAATGTCCTTTACGTCTTTTTCGATATCCTCTAACTTTTGTCTATATTTGTCTATCACTTCTACAAAGCAAGCAAAAATCATACGTAGAAACATGTTGGTGTTGCCTGAAGATAACAAAACAGAAAGTATACACAAGCGCAGCCTCTTAAGTTAATCAAATTGAACAAAACCAGGAAACCAGATCCCACTCGTCGCGAGAATAATCGCTTGCAATATCGGACATAACATACCTGGGGGAATAATCCGATTCTTTACGGGTATCTTTGAATTCTTTACGATCTCTTTTAACATTTTTCTTTCATTTTCTCCGACCAAAGAAATGGATCTGAATTGACGAAATAAAATCATTTGACACAAAACGTAAAAGATATGATGTCAACGATTGCTTGGACCGGACAAGAACAAATGTACAATATTTTTGAAACTATATCATCTATTGGGGGACAAGAAATCAAAAAAGAAGCGATGTGATGAATGATGTAAGTCTAATGACTAGGATATCATGAATACATGGTCCTCGAATCGTACGTGCAAGATTAAAACTTAGAGAGGTCCTAAAACATACAAGAAATTGAGAAGATGCCACGACGAAAAACAGCTGAAACAGAAAATAGCAATTCTATAACTCGAATATGTTTATATTCAGGAGCTGACGCCAATATCGACCATGATCCAGTTGTATGCTACATACACGAAACGTGACCCTGCCTCTCTAAAAAGACTGAAAAGATCGATTTACAACGCTCGCAAAAACAAACAAAAGCGAAGACGCACCGAGGCTGGCAAAAGATTATTTCTAACGGCATCAAAGTTAAGAGAGGACAAAAAAGTTTTGTAAGACATTTAGCGAGAAGGTGTGTAAGGTACAAAGTTGAAAAAGAAGAGGAACAAGACAAATGTTTCACAAAATAATTGCGGATGGTAAGGAACTGTCAAAACAGAGCCAGAGGAACTAAGAGGCATCTGCGCATTTATTGCATGGTCCAAAAAGAAAATATCTTTTTGTAAAAGGCAATTTATTTATAAACGTTTGCATAATCAAAACTTAAGTGACTTTGTAGCGGCCGACATCTTGAGATTCGAACCAAACCTGAACAAATGGTGCCTATTGGATACTTTATTGTCACAAAAGCACGCCGATTGTAAGCGTGGACACCTCTAGCCCGACAAGCATTTATACAAGTAAACAATTTGGGTTGCGTGGTGAAGAGTCTTTTGACCTGTGGTCTTTAGTTCAGCAGGCAAGGAGTCAGATCTCCAGGCACGAGATGCTTCGTTACGTGTGGTCAGGTTAACTTTTGCTTCTCTCTCAAATGTTAACCTGTAGTGACACGCTTTTTGTCCTCTCCAGGAGAAACATGAAAGCCAAGTTAATGGATGAAATCCTAGTTGTGTGTCTAGAAACGGACGCAAATATTCTTTAAATAATATTAAAAATTAAAGATATGTTGCATCTGAGATGTTCTACCTTCCACTCTTTCCAGCTCTAGCTGTTCTGCCAACACGGTGAATATAAGACTTGAGTTTCGTTGGCAAGCTTAGGTTTATCACCTGTAATTAAATGAAATTTTACAACAAAATGGAGTCATCTAGGTGAAATCACGGCAGAACATTGCCCAGACAGACGAAGTGGCTTACCCTGTCTATACAGTGGAACACGGATGCATGCGGCACTCTTCTTAACATACACTATAATAGTATTAGTAAGAAGTATCCTCAGTGCATCCGTTTTTTGTATAAACAAAACGTTGTAAGGCTTTTCAAATGGGTCATTATTCATAACTTTAATCTACTATATCTTGTGCTTATGTATACATGCGACAGGGAAATGTGGTTTAGAAAATACAGACAACCTAAACCATGCTCCACAGTTGACTTACAAAGCAGAAGTAAAAAGAGGAAGTTATCAAGTAACCGAATAACAATATTGTAAGCTGGCTTGACTGCCAGTTACTGATAAAGTTTTGTCACTGTTCACTTAGGCCCGTTTACACTATGCCGGTATGAAATGAAACCGGTACGAAATGATATCATTTTCATTTTGTACCGTTTTCAAAATCGTTTTCGCTTTATACAAGATAAGACTCCGTTTCAGTGTGAACGAAAGCTAAAACGGCATCATTTCGTATCGTTTTCATTTCATACCGGCATAGTGTAAAGGAGCCTTACAGAACCTGCTTTTCACAATGCCACTAAGAAGCAAAATAGTACAATGTCCGATCCATCCACGATGGATCATTGCCTCAAAAGAATTAAATTATCGCAAGCTGTCATGGTTGTGTATCGTTTGCACATATTGTTGACTAACCCTGAAGATCAAATGAACCAACAAATAAATCAATTCCGACTACAAAGCTAAGCCCAAGTCTGAAATCAACTTACAGTTTTCACACCAATAATGTCCAGTCCTCGAGCTGCTAAGTCAGTTGCTACCAAGACATCAATCTCGCCGGACTTAAATTTTTCCAATGCGTCTAACCTCTGATGGGAAAACAAATATGACTGGTAATTAACTGGATCATAAATACTGTTTATTGCTAGTCACTCACTCTCCTATTGCTTGTATATCGATCTCCCCGTTATTTTAGGCAGATATCAGTATATATGAGTCCAATAAATAACAAATTTTAGAACATGTTGAAAATTGCCACTTGAAAAAAATATACAGGATAGTACAAAGTGGACGAGCCTAATTGCATCTTGGGCGTGGATGGTGGACTAAGTAATGTGGACGTCTTTGGACTTAAAAAGCTTGGATCTGATAATTAAGGTTTCAATCCAACTTCGGACATGTCACATACAGTGTTAGGAGAGCTACCAACTCTCTATAATTCCAGGCGCAAGGAACCGCGGGTTATGTTCACACTAAAACGAATAACAAGGGTCGACCTGATAAGATTAGCCATAGGCTATTCTATGGGTCCCTGTGCTAAATACATTCCTTGTTACGATAGCAAGTGTATGAGTATGAAACAACAACGAAACCCCATGTTCCTCAATCTGCAATGATGTGCAATTGGTATTTTGCTAAGCTTATAAATAACACCAGAAAACATTATGGAGTACATCCAAATAACACAGAACACGAAATATAAAACACACGAGGATACTGCCCTTCCTAACCTGAGCCTGTGTTAAGTTTCCATGAAGTTCGCCGACGTTAACACCTAGCATGCCAAAAATGATTCGAAGGCGATGGGTCATCACCTTTGTCTTAACAAATACCAAGCTGTGATCTCCGAAATTACGGCATACCAAGGCTAAACAAGAGAGAAAAAATGATTTATTAGTGACAGGCAAATATACACATATTTCATTCTTCACCAACTCGATCACTACTATTCACTCCTATTTAAATATTTCTTGATTAAATGAACATGTTCATATAGATCATAGGTATATATAAATAGTTATGCATAATCGTAAGGATTGGGGACATGAACACCAATTGAGGACAGTATGTCCCTAATATCTATGATCGAAATTGAAACCAAACCCTAGAAGCAAGGGATCTACGTCAAAATAGGCAATGATATGGTTCGCGTTGCTACCTCACTACAGATGCTTCTCTACTGGTTGACATCGCACCTTCAGTAGTTCAAGGCATAGACATATATCGACCTTTGGTTGGAATGACTTCACTGTAAAGGAGCGTGGGCCCATGAACACGAACAGTTAAATTCTGATCAGCACAGTTGGGTGCTGCCTATAGGCATGCGGATTCCAAAGTTCCCTTGCCAAATGTAAAGGCTATCGACAGTTTGCAATAATTTTGATCCTTACTGACCTCCAGGATAATTGATTAATCGGGGATTTAGAATTAGTGAGCTCTATCCTTACCTCGACACCACCTCTGCCTTAATAGCCCGGCGCTTTTCTCTTTACGTGTAATGAACGCAGGGCACATAGAAAGAACACCAAGCCACGCGGGGACGGAAACTGCTAACTGGCTGAAAGAACGGAAATAAGTTGTTCGTTTGGATGTGCTTTAATCTCGTATGTCTATCTTCTGCAAGCACAGGCAACGTATTAATAATGTAAAGAGGATTCCGATATGTGAATCACTAAAACCAACGCGGTACACCAAACAATGACACAAGAACTTCTTCAGTTCTCGATCGGTTACCGAACAGGTTCGATTATGAGATGTGTAATGATTAAATGACACGTACAGGAAAAAGGCTGACAGAAACAAAAAGAAATGTACGGGTAATAATCATACCAGCTACAATCGCTTGTCTGTCCTGTTCTCGATGCTGTCTTATTCGAACAAATTCTTGATGAAGATTTGAAGCAACGGTTGTGTTTTGATTTACAAAGAGACGAACTGGTTTATTTAATGACAGAGATGCTAATTCCTCAACCTATGGAATAGAATACTATTTTAAAATCAGTGCTATATGCAGGTATAAGCTATTTTACGAATTTACATTTTAAAAAATACGGCGGCAGCTTACTATGGCGTACGATTCATTAACTCAGTCATGATAAGGCAGAACGCATCTGGATTCGACATGTTTACTTAACAGGATGTGCTTCCAATAAATCTACTTAAAGTAATAAAATCTAACATCCTTAACGTCCTCAAGATTTCGATAGATACCGCCACATAGTGAGGAAACATTGCGCGGAGCGAAGAATTACACGCAAGAAAAGGCAAATATTCTTTGACGACTATCTCTGTTACGACTTGACTAGTTTTAATGATAGAAAGCAATGAAGTGTCTATTCTGTGCTTGAATGCCCAGAAAGTGGCACAAAAACAATGTCGCCCTTCATAAATGATTGCCTGGCGATTAACATGCATTCAGGAGACCAAGGTTTACTACGCAAATATCTACCGGTCTAACTAACTTCAATTTAGCGCCCAAAAACTCATACTAATTTTTAGACATGTTAACGACTACCAAAAACTCTAACTTTCGATGTAAACTACAACGGAAGGTCAATTATTTACATATAAACCTGTCAGACAGAGACAAGTTTGCCAACCTCATCCGTCATTGTTGCCGAAAATAGCATTGTCTGTCTTCCTTTGGGTGAAAGGCGTATAATTTCATCCATCTCTTCTTTAAAGTTCTCGTCCAGCATTCTGTTAAAATACGGGACAAGAAAATGTTTGGTGAACACCCAAGATAGACAGCAGGAGCCGTACCTAATCTTACCTTATCATATGATTCGTGTCGTAAGACAAATATGGCCTCCAAATACCTCATTCTGTTGGGTGCTGTCACCCTGGTCTCAACCCACATTCACCCAATTACCCACAGTTGTGCCCATTCTCAACGGGAACAACGCTGGTCGTTAACAGCGAGACTGGAGGTATCTCCTAACAAAGCAGTACACGGATTAAAATCTAACAATTTGCTGCAGAAGGGGCATGTCACTTACTACCTTACCTTTTATTTCATAGCCCCTTTTGACATGATAGTATACCGTTTGCCTAACGATAACGAAGCAAAGCAAATCATACATACCTATCAGCTTCATCAAGAACAAGGATTTCAATTGTCTGCAGATCAAATGTCGGCGCATTTAGAAGATGATCCACAAGACGTCCAGGTGTAGCTATGACAATATCTGGATTCTTCCGAAGAGCAGCCTCCTGAGATTTACTATCCAGTCCCCCTAAAAGTGACGACTGCTTGCATTAATTTGAGCCAAACTAAGGTATATCAGACAAAAGTCACCTACATGATTATCACTAATGCTTTCGTCGCCTGCTCTGACCAGTCCGGAACATGGCCTCCTTCACCACAGCTATCTATTTGTCTCTTTCCACTGCTTGCTGTTTCCACCCAAACTTATATTTCATATCACTACTTGATTGTTTGCCTTCGTCGGCTTGTCTTCTACCTCAGTCTCCATTCTGCTCATCTCCATGACTACTAGTTAACATTTCGCCTCACTACAAGCGCTGGCCAGCTCCATACTTGTCTCTTTATCTTAACAGTAACATACAACCTTCATAACGTTTCAAAAAATTAAGAAGTCAAAAGATACCAAGAAAATGCACTCAATAAATTTTGAAAAAGTATATTGGTGACGGTAGCACGTAGTACTATTCACCCTCTACTTGACGTATCCAAGGAATGAGTGTCTCTGTCAAAAGAGATAATGTAACTCGAAACTGATGCAACTAAGTATTCGTATGTCTCATCAACTTCTTTTTCGTACTTTAACTTCGCTATTCAATTTTACAATAATTGCCAGTTAAAGGCAGTTTAACACGCTGTTGATTAGCCCAAAGTATACCGAGCAGTTTGAACCTAACGACATTGCCTATCAAACTAAAGAACTTGTCGTAATAGCAAAATCATAGTTTCGTTTTCCTTCACAGCAGTCATAAGTGCGACAATATGCCACTAGCCACTCTTACATTTAATAGCACTTTATGTTTAAAAATTATCCGCTTAAAAATCACTTGAGCATTGTAACTGTAAAAAGGTTTTGAATCCATCTGTACGGCAACGGAACTACTTCAAAAGTCATCAATTTTCCTTCAATTTTGGAAACGATTTTATATTCCTTACTAGCTTGCTAATCCAAGGTCTTCCACCTGCCAGTTAGAAAAATACTACAAGGGTGGACAACAACCGATTCCTCACTGTGGCCATGTCGGGACAAACGGAACCGAAGTATCAAGCTTTTCTCCACTGCCATGGGTTTCATAATGTTACTCTAATAGTCCACCCGTTGTCTTTCGGATGCGAGATGTTGTCATCTGATCTATAATTTACATTCTTGATGATTTAGATAGCATCACTCCAGTCTGCTGTCTAACCTTGGTGCTGCATTCCTTGTCAACCAAGCTGATGCTACGTGTGATGCACTGCATTATAAATCAGGTCAGTCGATGATGATGAGGGCCAATGTGTCGAATCCACAGACCACCAACGGAAAAACATAATTATCAACAATTTTATCTTATTATTGAGTGTGGACATGGGGCCTCCCCATTATACTCTAAACTACTCTACTGAAACCCAGTCAAGCAAAAAGCCCCAGAATAAGGCGTTATCTCTTGTTACTTTCTTTCCGAGCTCACACAACTATCTACTTTCGCCATCATCTCTCAAATGAAAATGAAAATTTACTTAAGTGAGTAGTTACAGCTGAAATGATCCCATGAAGTAATACCATGTGTGTATTACTTGTGCACTTCTAGTCAAATATAGCGCAAGTTCCCTGGATGCTTGGTGGGGGAGGCATGCATGCTTACATGACGCATGAGGCATGATGCTTACATGACGCATGAGGCATGATGCTTACATGACGCATGAGGCATGATGCTTACATGACGCATGAGGCATGAT
>JANTCA010087001.1:0-14034 GCA_024741275.1 Chironex yamaguchii | reverse complement strand
GCATCGCACTTACTGATACCCTTCTAAACTGGCAGAGATTAGTGATACATATGCGTTTGATGATATACATTGGTGTCCCCTCCACCTCCAGTAGCTTCTTGTGGAGTTGGATGCAAGCACACATGCATTAAGGGATGTCCAAAGAGATGCTGTATTCAGAAAGCTAAAAAGGGAAAGCATCGTCACTAATGCCTTGTGATTCTCATCTCCTCTCAAAACTGTCTCTGATTCCAGAGTTCAGAATATCTCTTTGATATTCAAAGTGATAAAAGCCAACAATGCACGATTAGACACAGTGCTGGAAGCACGAAGTGCAAAATTTATGGATGTGCAGTGGGAGACCTACATGAAGACTTGTACTTAGGAGTCGTAGCACACACACAAGAAACATGCAAATCGTGCAGTATTGAAACAATGAACTATGATACGATCAACTGTATTATTGATACATATACACCTAAATTTATCATATACAAACATTGTTTAATTTTGTTCTTCATTTCATTCACCCTGTCTTCTTTTCTTTCCTGAAATAGTCGTTCTAACATTCTAATATTAGCTAACCTGTTGTTGACGTCAAGGCAGACTACCTGATTGCTAAGTATTTTGGGAAAATTAATGACAAAAAATGTAAGAAAACTATTACAAACAGGAAGAGAGTGGAAAGAGAATCATGAAATCCAGTTAAAAACCAAAATCCTTAGACACAGCGTAATCAATGCCTTTTGTAAAAGGGGAATGATTACCCTCCAAAATCTCTGACATTACGTCGTAAAAAAAGCATTTTGAGACAGAAAACGAAATCGCTAAAATAAAAGATGTTTCATGGTTCTATCTTCTACTCTCTTCTGTAGATGAAAATGCGGTAGAGAGCGAAGATGAAACAGCCAACGCTCAAACAGGCAACACTGAAACAGCCAATGCTCAAACAGGCAACACTGAAACAGCCAATGCTCAAACAGGCAACACTGAAACAGCCTATAAAAGCGAAGCAGTGGAAAAAGTAGACAATAACGGAGACGAACCGTTAGTAGTTGGAAAAGCTCCCATCATTATGGGGGGCCATCCACATCCTGGGCCACCGGCTGCTGTAAATCTCGATCCCGAGCCTCGCTACTGCCCAGGGAACTGCGATCAAAACTGTGCTCCTGCTTGCATGGAGTTTTGTTGCGAGAGGTCAATTCAATTACCAATTTCTCCAAACCAAGGGGCATCTGTTTCACAGTTTCCAAATTTGTCTCCCCAGCCCTTACCTTACGGACAAAGCCCTCTAGTTAGTGCTATGCAGCCCTGTGGTCCAAGCTGTAAAAAGCATAAAATCGAGGTCAAACCAAAGAAAAAAGCTGTTAAGGGATAGACTGAACAAATGGTTAGCATTTTGTCCAGAAATAAAAAGAGATCGAGAAAAAGAAAGCTAAAAGCAAAAATACAGTTTGATTCATTCATTCTTTATATGTAATCATGGCTTTGCCTATTTAGATTTCATCCCTCGTAGGTAGTGGGAAGTACAAATTGTTATAAATCGGGATAAAAATACATCTCTACTGCCATTTTGATGTCAATGCAAGCAGTAGTTTTGAATCCATAATAAGGTTAGTATATAAAAAATGTATCTATGATTCCATTTCCAAAGAAGACCGAGAACGAAGTGTGAAAGGTCGAATATGCAATGCACTATATCTTTGAAGAGTGGGTTACTTACTTTCGTAACCTAAATTGCAGACAAGTCAGAATATTGTGATTAACAAAATTTGCAAAATTAATTTTTATTGAGTATTACTCCGCTAAGAAATAAAATATTACTTTGACTTAAAAGCAAATGGAAAGAAAATTATCGATTAAAGTAGGCTTTTCTTCAGATGGCTTGATTAAAAATCCACGATTGTTTTTCCTTGTACACGGAAGACCTATAATGTCATGGTGACACTTCGCACTTTCATAGGCTGCTTGTGTCAAGTGACAATCTTTAAGTCGAAATCTACGTCATAGTGTATAAAAGAAAACACATTTTGTAACATTTGTTTCTGAACAATAAATTGACAGTTTTCCTCCAATAGGATAGGTTGGCATGACAAATGAGTTTGCATCTAAACAAAATTAACAATCTATTTAATTCCGTCTTCTTTCCAAGTCGCACTCCCTCACAGATCTTTTTGAATAGCAAATGTTTCTAATAACTGCTATTTAATACACTACTAAACACACAATATACCATGGAAAAGAAGCCTGTTCTTGTATTGTTCCCAGGCTCTAGTAGCTTAAGGTTCAGCTTAAAATGTCGGATTTTCTCTTACCAAACATTCAGTGGAAAACGTTTCAAACTTTAATAATTACAGTAACGAGTTTCTTTCCTATCAAAGACTTCAAACCCCCCTTTGTTATGAAGCTTGGTAAGCAATGGCAGTAAATGTTACACATGAATTTTAACTGGAGTAATGATGTGCAGAATTAAAGGCATATACACGTCTGCCGTGCAAGTGTAGGGTTCATCAACAGCATCGAGCAGAATCCACAGAGGTAGCTTGAAAAGTCAAAAATGAAGAAAATGTTATGTTCTAACTATTAACTTGTTTGCTACACTTCTGGGCATCTTCTTGCTGTTCCCTTTCTTTAGGTTTAATTTTCCTTCGCATTCAGTATTTAGTTAGATATACTTTTCTCTTTATTCCGATTATTTTTCCACCATTCCCATTCTTAACAGTTTATAAAGTTTTCAAAAGCCTTTCGCTAACATTTTTTATAAAAAAAGATTTCTCATGTGGCTAGGAACAAGCTAAGATTCGAAAACCATATGTATTCACACCTAATGCTCCTAGCAATAATATCTAATCATTCGAGATGTGGATGCCAAAACGTACTTAAGAATCAACCGTCCGAAAGAGCAAATGACATTGTGTGAAATAAGTTACATCGTAACCTCAATTTTAACATCAAGTTCCTAATATTGGCTTTGCAATGGTTTAGCAGCACCGAGTCTGTTACCCAAATTGTGAAGTCATTAAATGACATGATAGTTTCAAAATAACCATCAATTTTGTCATGACAATGGCACAAGTTCAGGACTGAGTCCTACGGTTCAAATACTATGACTTCCGCAATGCCGTTTCTTATTTCTAACACATTTTTAGTGAATTTTCAGTAGCAAAACGTAAACTTGTTTACAAAATTGCTGTGGTAAAACACATATCCATTAACGTTATTATAACAAGGGAACAGTATCAAATTTAACTAACGTGCAGTTGTACTTTAAACTGATTAAAAAGCGAACATTTCGATTAGACAGAGTACAGTGAATCCTTAGATAGAAGCCTATGCAGCCTTCGTGGGGTTAGCCTTAGCTCCATGGATTTGCATGTTAGAGAATTTTTACCTACTCTATTGCTTTTCAGCAATTTAGTTGGACTATCTCTTCCTAAAAGTGAAGCGTTCCTGACCCCTCATCCTTTACTGGATACGATAATGTTTTACGAAAATAGAAAATCTATTCCAAGAAATCAAAAAATGAATCAGTATTAATTAATTAGTTTTCTTTTTATCATTCAACGTCTACTACTCCTACATTTCTACATAATTGTGTTTCATCATAACATTATCCAAAACTGTAATGCCCAATAGAAATTATCGACGTTTGTTTTTTTTCAGCCAAGGAATATTAAATTCGAGTACGATAAAAAATATTTAGTATTGCTTTGAAGAGCAATTTGCAACTATTATAGAACTTCATTGTGTCTTATCATGTATGTTGTTGGATTTCTTGGATTGATGAGTTAAAATTTAAGATGCCACATAATGACACAGATTAACATTTACAGCAACCTTTTCAGTTTCATTGTGAAACTTGAAATATATATTTTAATATTATAATTGTTCTGAGCAGTTACCAAAGAGTGCTTTTTACCTATATTGTGAAATAAACGGAGCAAGAAAAGGCTTTTCGATCAAACAAATTATAACAAAGTTATACAGCAATATACTTTACTAACAAATATTTGACAAATATGTGATTGAGAGTCAAATTGTTTGTGTACGACTGGAACAGAATAAATCGCTAAAAACCAATTGTTTGAGTGATCAGCTCTACAAATCATTTAACATTACGTGTACAAATATATTACAACTCTTTTTTATGCAGTTATGGATTTTTATACCAGAATGATAAAAAATATTTTGCTTAAAAGTCTACCAATTTAAAACAAGACATAAGTAAGCTGATAAATTGTTGACCATTTTATTAATTCAATGTAGAGCGATCAACCTTGCTAATAGTAACGTTGTGCGTAAATGCATTAACAGCATTGTTTGCATCGTCAATGTCAAAAATATATTACCCATAAAACCAATTTAAGCCAGGAGCTCTAGATCAACAATCCTAATAATCAAAGTTTGACGAACAGGATTTCTTATCATTTGCAATCTATTTGAAGGTAGAGTGAATGCAAGACCCTTTAGTACTTAAGTCTACAGTTAATGCAAAATAACTACTGGACGCTATAGCGTTACTCTAGATACAACAACACTTCGTTTGTTACTAGATACCTAAATCCCTTTAGGAACATTTAATTTTGCGGTTGGTAATTAAACTGAACATAAGTAGAAACATTAGGGTCTTACTATATCGAGTCAGATCGGTGTTCATTAACTGCAAACTATCATAAAATCATAGCCAGTTTACCATAAGCTCGATCATACTGGTAAAAATTCAAACACGATCTTATCTGATTAGAAATGTTATATCACAGTTTAGGGCTCAATTGGGATAAGAAGTAATTATAAAGGGATTGTCAAACTAAATATATACCACGGAAATTTCCATTTGTAATGAATGAATAACTTTGCAAAGTTAATTTTCTACAAAATTAATTTGGTGTTTGAGTAAGAAATGCTCAAACAATTGCAAATGGATTTGTATTCACGGAATACTTGGGACATGTACTAAAAGAACCTGTGTAGGGAACGGACAACAGATAAGTAAAGAAAAATAGGAAATATGTTATTAGACGGAAAAAATGTGCTCTTTCATAATGAAAATCATTAAGATGCTGTGGCACAAGGCAGAATGATTTTTCTCTCAAACCCATATACTTAAAAAGCAATATAAAAACCCCAAATAAAAGGAGGTCTATTTTTGCCAATCTGACAATACAAAACGCTCAAGAAAAATATGGACTGAGAAGATGAGTTTCTAGGTGTAACTGGAATGTTACTAAACTTCTACAAAAAAACCTTTTTAAACACTAGAAGGGATTAAAATGAATGAAAACACCGAATGTGATAGAATTTCATTGTTGTAGACATTCATTAAAAAGAATATTTACTTGTATCATTATTAGTTTTGTTCTTGTCCTTATTGTTTTATCATCATCATTATCATTACAATTCTTCCTCTTCTTTTATTTCATTGTAATCACTGTTACTATTATTATTTCTTTGTTGTTCTTATTATTCTCATTTGGTTTGTTCTCCCTCACTAGAAAAGAAGCTCCCACAACACACTCATGAATGCAAATAATGTCTTTTTTGTAGTAGTGGTTTAACGTTGATAAGTATTAGTTTCTCTAAGCATCAACCTCGCTCTTTGTTTTACTCCAAAGCGCACACATGATCACTGACACTACACGTATACTTTGGATATGCAGTTTGACATTTTCCATTTAAAATCCTATTGTTTCTCGACGTTACCTTTCTCTTGATCATTGATCCCATTATCACCCAGTATCCCAACACTAATGCACTTTCGTTCATTCATTGCAACAATATAATGTCTACATCCCCACTTAGATGAAGACATTGTTTTTCACATCATTCAGTATCTTTATTGCATTATTCTCGAAACCACTATACAGGTTATGCTTGTAGTGACACAGATCATTAAATCATGACATCAACCATTAAACCCTGGGAAACAAAGTCTCAGTAGATCAATTGTTAGGGTATTCTGCCTGGAAAACAAAGGTCGTAGGTTGCATCCCCATCCTGAATGTATGCTTTATTTTTCAGAATTTTCTCTTTATCACTCTCATTTCCACACAATGCAAATAATCATAACTAAAGAGTTGTAAAATAGTGACATGATTCTTCCACTGCTTATGGATGAGGTTTTCTACATAACATTCAAAGTACGATCCGTGAACATTTTCCCCGTTCATTATGAGCAAAATAGTAACGGTCAAACTACTGACAATAATGGACCTTCCAATATTGTTTGTCATTACAACAGTGTAATTTATTCACATTTTTGGTGTACCGTAGGGCTAGTTTATAACTTTACTTATAAAGCCTTAGTCATTCTGTCTAAGTGATTTTCAACTACAGAAATTTACCTTATACAAGAAAAACGATCCATATTTAATTTTGAAGCACTTTCCAAACCTGTTTGTGACTGTCAGTTACTACTGTTTTCTGCATCTCCATTGCATCATCGTTACCAGTCATGTAATGTGCTACTACTTTACTCCAACCGTTGTCTTCTCGTCTATTTTGCAGACTTCTTTGGCAACCTTGCTCCTTTGCCCATGCATTTGCCATCACCAGTACAGCTCTTTTTGGTCTTTGTTGGGTATTGCCTTCCATATAGATGATCTCCATGATCAACGACTATCATTATTGCTACTCTCTAATGTGGTGGAAATCTCTGCTTGAACCCAAGATGCCATTCTCGTTCTTGTTTTAGATAAATAAAACTTCACTGATATGTATCTATGTAAGATAAGGTTTCCTTTCCTTATTATCCACACGACTTTTCAAGGTTAGTTTTTACAGCAAATCCAGCATATCTTAGTATTAACTTTTGATATTTTATATTCTTTCATGTCTGATAAATTTGTATCGTCACTTGTTTTCTCGATAAGTTTTTTACTTGCTTTCATGTCTCTTCACCATGTCTCTTTAACTCATTTATAATTTGAGTCATACCTACTATTATACTTATTATCATGGTTATTCATTTTACTGGTAGAAATTAATAAAACGTAAGTTAGTCTATTAATTGCTATTGATTGCAACGAATATAGAAGTAAAAAAAATCTGTTCAGACCATCTACGTTTGATCGTAGTTAAAAAATATGACACTGATTTGGAAGCCTTCTCCTCAACAATAGCAATTGCAAATTTTTCGTTTTGTTCTCAAAAGTTTTGGTCACGTAACTAAAGAAGGTCCAATGCAATTCGAAGCACTGCTAGCATATAAGTGACTTGCTTAAAAGATGTCGTTCGGGGAATACCTTACTGTTTACAAATTGATTACTGATATTTGTTAGTCTCATAATCAAATCATGCAAGGGGCTGTTTTGAGTTCACCTGTTCATGGGTCCTTACCCTGCCATTGATTGGATTATATTAGATTGGAATTAAAATTTTAATTTGACGTTTGAGCCAAGGAAAGTAAGTACGGTAGGATGATAAAAAGTACTCAATAATTGTTGACTAGAATATTTTTCACCTATCAGAAAGTAACAAAATATATCAGCTGGTTTTCAAAGTGTAGGGAGATAAAGGTCTGTACGGAATAAGTTGTTTTCAAAATTTTATGCTTCGGCTGGAGAAAATCTTTAAGAAAATCGGCTTATCAATGGAAGCTGACAGGCAGCTCCCATCACTAAACTGCAGATATTCTCTAAATTCTTTTCTTAAACATGGCACTTAAATCATCAAGTGCTTTCATAACCTCTGCTTTAATATCCTATACATTTCTAGCCAGGTAATCAGCCTAAAATATCCAAAAACGTTTGTGTCGCAACACTCTCCGTGTTTTTCTTTTGTCACGTGACGTGCTTTGAAAGGATTTGAAGATTAAGACAATAGTGCTCTTGTTCTCAGACACAGATTCCAAACCAGTCATTTCTACTAACTATGGTCTGATGTTCTTTGCAAGCTGACAATCGTTACGACTTTCAATAACAAAAAAGCTTTGCCAAAATTCTTTATGGAAAAAAATACATACAGAGCAAGACTAGATGTACATTGATAAGTGATGCATAATGACTAAAGACGAAACGCATGATATCAAACTATCGTACTACTAATATATCTATCTATTTAAATAGATAAAGTCTTTAAATGAGCGAAACTCTAAAATGTATTATGTTCTTTCGTTGTGTGTTCTATTCTAGGAATCCTACCACCAGTTTCTGACGGATCAAAAGCACCTCCACCACCACCACCAGGCGGAGCTGACTGTGGTAGTGGAGCACCACCCGCTGCTCCATGTGCTCCAGATATGGGAGCTGCACCAGACTGTGGTGGAGCCGCAGCAGGTGGCTGTGCACCACCTCCAATGCCAATGGGTGCACCAGGAGGGTGTGCTCCTGCCCAAGGTGCCGGAGGATGTGCACCACCTCCTATGCCAATGGCTCCACCTGCTGGTTGTGCTCCTCCTGCTGGTGGTGCTGGGTGCGCTCCACCAATGGCTCCTCCAGCTGGATGTGCTCCTCCTCCACAAGCTGGTGGTTGTGCTCCACCTCCAATGCCGATGGCTCCACCTGCTGGTTGTGCTCCTCCTGCTGGTGCCGCTGGGTGTGCACCACCGATGGCTCCTCCGGCTGGTTGTGCTCCTCCCCCTCCAGCTGGTGGTTGTGCTCCACCTCCAATGCCGATGGCTCCACCCGCTGGTTGTGCTCCTCCTGCTGGTGCTGCTGGTTGTGCACCACCGATGGCTCCTCCAGCTGGTTGTGCCCCTCCTCCTCCAGCCGGTGGTTGTGCTCCACCTCCAATGCCAATGGCTCCTCCAGCTGGTTGTGCTCCTCCTCCTCCAGGTGCTGGTTGTGCACCACCAATGGCTCCTCCAGCTGGATGTGCTCCTCCTCCACCAGCAGGAGGATGTGCACCACCCCCACCACCAATGCCAGCTGGGGCACCAGGATGTGGAATGGTTTGCAAGCATTCATGTCTCAAAGGATGTCCCAAGAGATGCTGTATTCATAAGAAGAAAGGGAAGAAGCATTAAGTCTGATTATATTAGAAAGAATGGCGCACTTTGATATTTCAAAATGAAATGTTTGAACATTCTAAACTGTACTCATCCCTACAAATCATTTGTATCATATAACGACGTGCACGCTTTTATGGTGTAAATCTTTGATATCAGTTAAGTGAAATAGATTTTAAGCTGATACTATAAAATTATTTTGTGATCCGCAGTATAAAATCTTGAATCGTTTAAGAAATCTAGTTGAAAAATTTTTAAACAACGCCATGCATATACTTGAATTTCAAACTTTTTTGTTGTTCTTGTTTCTCGTGCCCTTTCCGAAAAATTGGTTGGGAGAAATTTTAATGCCATGTAAGGAATGTCACATAGATATCTAGATAATCCGCAATCACACTAATGGAACGATTCCTTTTGCTCTCAATATCACGATCACAATATGTTCAGAGGAGATGTTTACCACGATAGACCTATGCTAAACAACGATTCCCAATGTGTTTCAACGGCAAACTTTGACATCATAAGGTACTCTTCCTGTGATGTCCTGCTTACTGTACTTTCAAGAGGACACAGTTTTTTTAAGCCAGGTCTTATCTGAGAAAATTATATAGACAATACTTCACAAGAATGCAGTTCCGTTGTGCCAGTATTTGACACGTAAATTTTGACATTCATGGCTTTACCTTTTTTGAGAAGAACAGCGATCCATTAACCAATTTTATGACCTAAAAGGTCTTATTCATGCCATAGAATGTGAAACGAATACCATATAGGTCATGTATATTTATACATGGCATGAAACGATTGAAGAGGAGACAAAGGATGGCATGGAAACTGGAAATAAAGCTTTGGAAAGGCACGGAGAGAAAAAAGAAAGAGGCAAGATAAAATACATGAGAACAAAAAACAGTGAATGACTTGAAATCGTGAAAAATCTAGAAAGCAGGTGTCAATAAAGTCAAAGTTATGTCCGGAAAAGTAAATAGTTCGTAAAATACATGTTCCTCTGTTGTGAGTCTATGGTGGGAGTCACTACTCTTGTGACGGACAACAGTGAACTTAAAATGGGTAGTGATATATTGGTTGCTCGGTCTGAAATGTGAACCTCACGGCAATATGCAACCTTACAATTTTAAGCATTCTTTGTTCTTATGAACCATTAAACCGTGAAAGCCTTTGTAAACACTCTTTAGCTTTCCATATTTTTCACTAGATTCTATTCTAAATAGGTTTCTATATTTGAGATACATAAAACGCATTTAAATTAAGATGGTAGAGCCACATTATTTTATTTCAATTGAATCTGGGCTTCTCAAATTTTATTTTGACTCGAAAGCTACACCATGGCTACAGCAACTTCTTCATGCACAAATAATAACTCATAAGAGCTAATTGTTAACAAAACGTGGCATGTAATACTCTTAAGGCGTTTAAGATTGGACGGATTTACCCATGAATGATCAAGACATGCACAATCGCTGAAATGATAAAATTATATATAGTAATATAATAGCTGTATTTGTCATAGTATACTGTCAATTTGAGCGGCTAAGTTCAGCCCAAGGGGTACAATGCACCAAACAGAAGCTAAGAAAAAGGAATTATAAGTTTGAGGAGTGCAGTAGGGTAATCTACGAATGGAGAATCTGTAATGAAAGGGGCGGACAAAGGAGGAAAAAGTGAAATAGTTGTTTCAAAAAAGAATACACAATGCCTTTATATTTGACCATTTGAGCAGGTTTGCAATCATATCATTATGGAGCCCTGTAGTTCATCTTTTGGGGCCCAAATCATTGTTTTGCGTTTTAGAGAAACTGCACAGCTTCATTTCTCAATCAGAAGAACAAAGGTACGTACAAGTAAATGGGAAGCACCAATTAGCCAATGTTACACCAATACATAGACCCAAATTGATCGCAAAGACAAGACGGTGGTTACATCAAAATGTATTTGTAAATGGTAACAAATTATTCAATTGTTTTATTGAGAGACTCTGGAAGATTGCCAGTCACCAGTTCATAGTGATGAAACTGTCACTGATGCCAAATAGTAGAACATAAATGTACCTCTTTTCAGACTATATTGACCATGCATGTCATTCGGCAAAGGTCGTTAATCAAGGATCATCTTATTTGTATTGTAAAAGAATTGACCTTCTTACGTCTGTTCGACTGGTCACACAGCACAGGCAAACTTTACATCACAACAATTTCAGTCAATATGTGAAAGCTGCAAAAGATGTGTGCATGAAAGAGTGGTTAGAAGAGCGAGATTTTCTTGATAAAACGAAATGTAAGAGCAGAGGGTACCAGATGAGAGCTTTTGACCATGCTACGCAATTTATTGCATTGGAGATGTGAAAATGGGAAACATCTCATGTTGCAGTAGACACAGTAATCTTGAGCATAAATGAACGTCTCTTGATGCATTGCCGAATTGTTGCAGATTTGTCATTGGTAAATTGAGCTCTCGCTAACTAAAGCCTGAGCTATATCAGTTGCAGCTTTCGACCAAGAGAGCTTCTTCATGGATATAAAGTATTGAAGATATACTACCTACAGACAGTTTATGTAAACGTATTTTTATTGTACAAAATTAGAGCTGCAAAAAATGAGCGAACGTATTTAATCTCAAAGCTAGGAAGAAACAAGTTACACTTCACAATGGAACAAAGTTAGCGCATATCCTCGATGCTGTTGAATGCTGATAAGAATGTGATTGCTAAAGTTGAGCACAAAAACACAATGTACATATCTACGAATACTACTTTGCAAAAATGTTGGTCATGCAAAGTGTTAGGATCAGATATCGTAACATCGACTTAAAGAACTCACGATTCGTTTTGTTAGACACACTGTATGTAGTGGATTGAGTTCTTTGCAGAGATGACCCATGCTTAGTTAAAGCACTAATTTAGTTAGTTATTTGCTGCACTCTTCTACACCTGTAGTAGCATATGATGCTTCTATTTACCTGTATAATCAAACAAGAGTCCAAAAGTTTCATGGAAATTATTTCTCTTTGCACCCCCTCCTTCCCTCCCTGAAGCAGGAGGCCAACGACGCCTCTGAACTAGTATGGTGAATGTACTAAGTGCATTTCGGACTTGTGGTAGATGGTGTAGTGCAAGTAAATGGTAATCTTTGGCATCATTATCAATGGTATGGGCGTTTGCCATAACTGATGATATGGAGGTGGTATTATCCTGGATGTTGTCGTGAATGAAGTGAATCCGTAGCGTTCTTTGATGTCTGTAGAATAGTAGGTCATGAACAACAAAATGTGAAAAAGTGGTGCTAAACAAATGTATTTTGGTTTTCATCTTTCTTATTGATAATGAGCTGAACTAAGTGTCCCTTTTGTTGTAACATGTTCAGTTTATAGTCTCACAAGCCGTTCAGTGAGATACCTTGAAATTTCATGTCTGTCGGTGACCCAATAATTTTGCTTTTGTTAACGGATTATCTTAAGAGAAATAAAATTATTTATGCAAAAGTCGAAAACAAATACTTGATTGGTCGATTACATGCTGTGGTAGCCTTTAACTGTATAATTGATTTTTACTTAGGGCGCAGGAGTATTAATTCATTACTGTGATTAGTAGTGCGACCTAAGACGGTGTTGCATGAAAGTTTGTCTCCCATAAAATTGTATTCTCTGGATAAAGTTGCATAGAATTTTATCCCAAATTTGCATCATATTTTATCCTCGTCCGTAAAGTACTAGGGCCTATCAGATGTTACTTCCCTATACTTATAGATCATTATGCTATTATGTCTCACTGAACCAAACGTTTTGAGGATTAGAATCATTTAGGTGAATAACATAGGCAAAACTACAGTCAAGTCAAATGACATCAGACTTAAGGAGCGTCTTCTTCCTCTGGTTGAGTCTTTTAGAGCATAACCTAACCAAATGAGAAACTTCTAGATCCTTGTGCAAGAGGTATAGGCCAATTCAAGGTTAGTGTGTCGTACTGCCTTCTTTGACAAAGTAAAACAGCTCACAGTCAATCGGTATAAATACTCGCAATGCGTTGCAAAACATGGGTGCCGAGTCTCTTTTTGACAGAAACAATAAAAATACTCGCAGTAATAAGTGGTTGCATAAAATCCTAGACATAACTCACAGTTCTTGCAGTATAGGCGCTGTAGTTATCACACACAGTACTTAAATATCGCAACCAAATTATGTTCTTGTCAAAAACGTAGTCCAGTGCCAGCTGCAGATTTTATAGCGACTTAAAAATGATAAATCGTCCTTCAGATGGAAAAAGTACGATAGAATTTTTTGATAAGGAATGAAACTTTATGTGACACCGTGTCTAGTGACTGCAAATCTGATCATTTTTCCTTAACGCTTAAAAGCTCAAAAGACTTCTAGCATTCACTCCAGTAAGGGCCAGGAATTTATGTTATTGAGTGTCTGTTTATAAACACATCTGTTTAAATGAGGGATATATTTTATTCTGTGAGGGAATTGGTAAAAAAGTCATGATGTTTCAGACTAAATTGTTTCAGACAGTTCTTTGACCTCAACATAGTCCACTGAACGACGAGGTGGCCGCAATTACTAACACTATAGGATTTCTAGATATGTTTTCGTTGTCAAACGATATCTTGTTTTCAAAAAAAAACAGGGTGAAAGCACATTCCATTAGTCTTCAAACTGCACGATGACAGAAAATATAAAAAAGTGAAGTAACTAGATAGACAGATAGATAGATAGATAGATAGATAGATAGATGGGTAGGTAGGTAGGTAGGTAGGTAGATGAATGGATGGATTGATGGATGGATCGATAGATCGATGGATGGATGGATGGTGGATAGATGGATGGATGGATGGACGGATGGATGGATGGATGGATGGATGGTGAATAGATGGATGGATCGATAGATAGATGGATGGATGGATGGATGGATCGATAGATAGATGGATGGATGGATGGATCGATAGATCGATGGATGGATGGTGGATAGATGGATGGATGGATGGATGGTGGATAGATGGATGGATTGATGGATGGATGGATAGATGGATGGATGGATGGATGGATAGTGGATAGATGGATGGAAGGATGGTGGATAGATGGATGGATGGATGGATGAA
>JANTCA010086991.1:0-14037 GCA_024741275.1 Chironex yamaguchii | reverse complement strand
CACTAGTGTCCATTGTCCTAATGTGTGGGTGACACTTCATCACTTTTCTAGTTCACAGGAAGTTTCGAATTTCGGTAATATTCTTATCAATTATTATTATTATTATTATTGTTATTACTTGACGATGTATTTCAGATATTGAAATCCATTGTAAGCTCTAAAGAACACACAACACAGCATACAGAATACAAATCAGATTAGGTTATAATAATATGTCAACATTTTCATGTCACACTGCTTTTCATGCTCATCGGCTTTTTCATTATTGACATCATCTATGTTCTGTCTCGCTACAATATTTTCCAGGGTTTAGGAACAATCGACTCACATAATGACAGAGGGTATAGGTTGATTTCCAGTATAACCTTTGCTCTTTTCAAACCATTTACCCTTGCACGATAAATTCTGTGAATCAAACCTGCAACTGCCGATCCTTTAAATCTTCTTGCTGATGAAAATTCAGGGTCGAACCAGTATCATTTGCCTTGGTATACTACCTTGAAGACAGCTTTTTTTGAAACGTTTGATACACATATCAAGTTACTCTCCTCTGGCAAGAATAATTAAACACCCGTAGATCATAACACCATCAAGAGTTACTTGTTTTGTCTAGTTTTAATCTTATCACACTGACCAACGATAGCTATTACTAGCAAGTAGATGGTCTAGCAATGCGCAATGCGTCCACCAGCGCCACTCCTGGGCAATGGATGGATGAGCAAGCTTGATTAAAATATCAAGGGTAATGCAGTTTATACTCTAGATATATGGACAATATTCTTAAGGACATTGGTAAAAATTCGGCATCTACAACAAGAACGTAAAATGAGACAGAACAATGGTAAATGTTAGTTTTAGCCGTTTGGCACTAGTGACTATGCTACACCAGAACTGAAGTTTAAATTTGGCGCCTTTTTCCTTCTTGTACTTTTATCTTCTTTATATCAAGAAAATAAATACCTCACAATGGTAAATATGGCCATGTCAAATGGAAGCGAGTTTAATTCGAAAGGGGAGCATAGAGAAGTTTCAACGTGATTGATTTAACAAATCAGATATGAAACGGTACCCAGTAACTGTTACTATCATCAACGATAGTAAACTTCTCTTTGACCGATTCTTACAGTTAAAGCTTGAAACAAGTTATATTTTCGTACATCAATGCTTCAGTACTCTGACGTTAAGAAATTTATTGGAAAACTAAAGTGATGGGATTCACTGAATTTTTATCATCACTTACAGTCAATCCGTACTTCTCTGCCGGCTTTGGTCTTGTTGGTGTGGGAACAGGATTGGCAATATTGCGGAAAGGCAGTCAATTTGGTTTTATTCTCTTTCGACGCCACTTAATGATCACATTGGAAGTCGCAAGTAAAGATAAAAGTTATTATTGGCTTTTACACTGGCTCACGCGTAGGGCATGTCGAACTCAGCATCTTAGCGTTCAGACAACTTTCCAGCAGCACGAAACTGGACGCGTGAGCACACATTTTGACTTCGCACCTAGCCCTGGCACACATTTCTTTTGGTACAAAAATAACTGGATACGAGTGGAAAGAAACAGAGATCAGAAGATGGTGGATTTACATAGTGGTGCGCCATGGGAAACTGTGACACTTACGTCTCTTGGTAAAAATAAAGAAATATTTTATGAAATCTTAAACGATGCTCGCTCATTAGCCTTATCAGAACAGGAGGGTCGGACCATAATGTATACACCAATGGGAGCCGAGTGGCGTCAGTTTGGTTTCCCACGCAGAAGAAGACCTTTAAACTCAGTTATACTTGACACCGGTGTGGGAGAAAGAATACTTGACGATGTCAAAGAATTTATAAGCAACCCCAAATGGTACACCGATAGAGGTAAGTTGAATGTAGTTTCCTTAGTAAACATACTTGACTAATGCACGACTTTGTGATGTAGAACTGAAGATAAAAAACAGAAATAGTTACTGTAGTAAAAGTAGCCAAATCAATTTGCGTACTGTGTTGCCTAGTGTGTTTTTAAGTTTATACCAAGTAGACTTGCATCCTGATTCGAATTCAGTTATTGTCATAAATAACTACTTAATGTAATATATATTAAGTTGTCAGAAGAACTTAACTTCTTTGGTGAACATCGTGGGGGGATGTGGGGGAACTCTCCCCAAAAATTATGGAAATAAGGTCCCGCAAAGTTTGAAATTTAGTCAATTTGGTCAACAAATACACCTTCGACACTTCTTTTGCTAAAACAGCCTTCCACCTGGGGTGATTTTGATTTTTCAGGCCAAAACATTCATCAAAATTCCTTGGAATTTTACTTCTTGTAAGACAATTTTGAATGACAGTAGTATCATCCATGAACCAAACCATATGTCAAAGTTTTATGGGTACAAAGCAAACTCTGTTGCCACACAGTTAATTCAAAGTCATGGTCAGGGTCTGCAAGAAGAAAATAGACTATAATTACAAAAGAACCCATTGTAGAACTGCCTATCCGAGTTATAATGTGAAAACATTGCCTATTCTATCCAAGAAAAAACAGACACAAGTTTGTAAAGCCTGTTCAATTTACCATCAGAAAGCCTGAAGGAGTTTGAAAACTATCACCATTATCATATTCTGGTGAAGTTGAAGATAAAAGGTTCATCAGTCAGCTTGTGAGCCTTTTCCCTGGTGATTGCAAACCTGATGAGCATTCTCTCCTTGTAGAATTAAACATTTTCTTCCAGATTGCAAAGAAAGTAATCCAGAACAGGATAACTTTGATCAGCTGTGTAGAAAAAAACCTGAAATCCCTTTACCTAACTCAATATGAAATGCCATATGTCTTGCTCTTCACTGTATATAGATTAGCTTACAAGGAACTTGATTTTACACATGGAACCAGAAAAGTGTAAGTTGGTGTTCAATAGGAAGATGACTGTGATAAGCTTCATAGTTTCAGTAAGACAAGGAAAAAGTTCTTCCAGCAGTATTGATGCAGAAACACAAGATTTATTGCTATGGACATCAGGCTTACAACACAAAAGTACGAATATCATTTGCTTTCATCGTAAGGCAAAGGGTTCATGTTTTGAGAAAATATTCAACAGATGTTGCAATCCATTCAAGATACATGGGAAATAATTTATATTCAGTAGACATACAACAGCACGTGTCTCCTTAAAAAGCAGTAGTGGCTGACATTACCTTTGCCTTGAAGAGAAGTGGTTATTGCTAAAGCACACAAAGACATTGTTCTTAAAGATTCTGAAGAGTTTCCTGTTGCTAACAACCCACAGCCCAACTAATGTTTGTGTATATAAATATACTTGCACATATTTCTTTATTTGCTCTAATATTAACCATTTAAATTATCCTTTTTTCTATGTGTTGTATAATTAGGCATTCCCTATAGAAGAGGGTATCTATTGTATGGACCACCAGGATGTGGCAAAAGCAGCTTTATGTAAGTATTTTTCGAATTAAGAGAGACAATTGATAGGACAAAAAGCACAAGCTAGATTAGTCAGATTTGTAGAAGACATGCAAGCTTGGTTTGCAGAGGAATGGGTGATCCTGGAGGAGTAGAAGATTAAATTAGAATAGAACCTGAGCTATTTTCCAACAATGAATGTTGTACTGTTGTTGTATGAACTGATGTATGTTCCTGCCTTTATGATCTCCTTTGCAATACAAGACGTGAAAAATGTCTTGAAGACTGCTGATGATATCAATGGACATACATGTAGACTTTGTCTTACAGACAGATAAACAAGACTTTTTAGCTGACTATAGACATGATATATACCAGAAGTGGTTACAGACCAAATACCTTGGTTCAATTTGCATTTTGGGTATTTATTTTGGCTATTTTATACTTTTAGTCTCTTATGGCAAAACGTTTCATTGCAGCTTTATTATGTTACCATATTTTGAGTGTTCATTGCATTATTGTATATTTAAATGTGTAGGATTGATTTTGCTATCTCTCACTAAAGAATGACAATTAAGGTAGTTTATTTGATATGATTTCACAGCAAAAAGTTTTCTGTGTCATACAGTTTTAAGGCTCCAGTAAAGTCTCTTATGTTTTGTGAACACTGGATTGTTTAATTTTCCAATAACTATTTTCAAGAGTGCTAATACTTTTGAGAAGTAGTCCTTCTTAATAGATTTTCATGTAATGTAGGCAGAATTTGGCAGATTTTTGGGGTTTTATTGCTATTAACCTTCAATCATTTAACTATAGAAAAACTATTTTTACTTTAAACACTAACTTAATCTTTAGTCACTTGTCAAATTCTATTTGTTGACCTTTTAAAAGCTCCATCCCTCATTGCATCTAACACATAGACCTAGGTTATAGGAAATTGAATGACCTACCCCTGGCAAGTAACCCTGGCAAACCTCTGTGACATTCAGATGTTTAAATAATCATAGGACTTAATTTGACCAATACACAGTTTGCATTAGAGTTTTAAGCTTTCAAATAGTTCTTAATACGATTATTGTTTTTAAATGAACTTTTGCTTCTAATTTTTATTGCCTGAGACATTGAAATGTAGTAATCTCAACCAGCGTTCAAATTAACTTCATGAAAATGGACCGTAAAAATTTTCAGTACCTGTTTTCTAAAAACGGCATCACAATTTTGCAATTTCGGCATCCAATTTCTTACAAAATTGCAATTTTGCAATGGCTGCACTTGTGCTTCTTTTCTCTCAGTGTTTGTCATCAGATAGTGTTTTTGTATTAAATTCTTCTGGATGCTTTTTAAGCGATGACGTCAGTCTGTAAATGTCTGTAAGTGGGAAACAAAAACTAGTCAAACATTTTTGGGCTGTAAAATTGTTTTTAAAATCAATTGTTCATCCTAGGTATGGTGTCAATTAAAGAAATTCTTGCAGTCAGGCTATATGTTAAATTTCCATTTTATTGCTGCAGAGTGCCACAATAGTTGCTTTGTTCTTGCCATATTACAACCGTAAATTTCGTAAATCTGCCAATTCGAATACCCCATTTTTCCAGACACAATAACACCATTGTAAAAACACTTCCTTTGCAAATAACGTAACTGTTGCAAATAACGTAACTGTTGCAAATAAAAACAAGAGATTAGACATTGACCTTTTACAGAACAGATGTGTTGTTCTCATTTCTTGCACATTGCACCTTGCAGCCAAATGATAACACCTCCAACCAAGTCATATGCGAACCTGCGTTTAAGTTTTGGTACCCATTTGTGCACTGTCTTCAGTTTAAACTGATGGTCTTTGCATGCCAAGAGCATCAATAGTTACTCGTCACACAGACCCACATGTTTATGTAGAAGTTAAACTTGTGCTGGCACACCCACAAGTGCTTGTAAATGCGACCAATTCAAAAACCACTGGTGAATCATTGGTTTGGTTGAGATTACTATTCTGAATAGTGAATGGCTAGGAGTCTTTTTTGATGTGTATTTGGAAAGTTTGGTTTGTGAAGTTAACTCAGAAACAAATAATCATTCAAATGGTACTCCCTGGTAGTGGAGTATCGTGAAATATAGGATGTCATTATTTTTTTCAACAAAAGACAAAAGAACACAACAAAAACAAAGTAAACAAAAGGAATGCTTAATTGCATAATCTGACTCCTGATAATCTTCCTTGCCCACGCATGGAAGTAACAATGAATGAATGCATTTTAGCTGTCATCTCTGTGCAGAATGGGCTTTTATGTGACTTCATTCTGATTGTGATGTGACTGCATTTTGGTTGCATTTGAACGTTTTCCTCAGGTTTGAAGACTAAACAGATCTAGTGAAGATATCAAATTAACCTTAAATTGCAGATACAATTCTTTTTACTTGAGAAAATTGCATTACATCCCCCCTCCCCCCACACACTTTACCATAAAACGTCAAAACAATTCATTTTGAAGTCGGTGAGAAGATGAATTTGGAATTTCTAGACTGCACTCTGATAAAGATTCCTACATTAATTCGAAGGTTCCTCAGCCTTTGTGATGTTTCTTATTTCAGTGTATCTCCTAGCTCTGCTATCTCTGTCAATAAGATCTCATAGATTTTGCTTCACTATAATGTTTTGCTGCTTGTTTTCTGTATTAATTTAGAACAGCTCTTGCTGGTGAACTTCAATACAGCATTTGTGTCATGAATCTTGGTGACAGATCTCTAAGTGACGATCGACTTAATCACTTATTAAGTGTTGCCCCACAACAAAGTATTATTCTTTTAGAAGACATTGATGCTGCCTTTAGTAAGCGAGAAGATGAGACAGAGCGAATGAAGACAACAGGATACTACCCAAACCACGTAGGTTTAGTTCCATTCTATCTTATGATATATTGTATCCCATAATATTAGTATATTTAAAGGTGATATGTGGCACCAATATGATCCTATATGCTGATGATAGATGTAATGTTGAAGACTTTAAACTTCACAGCTTAGCATTTAAGCAACAAGGTGTCAATCAGTACTGCTCAGGGCTGTCGAGAACGAGGACAGGCACTGGGGCAGCTAATAGAAATGGCCCCCCTTTTAAACTTTTTTAATTTTCAAACAAGATATTAGGCCTAAGGGGGATTATGTCAACTGTGCTAAAGCTAAAGAAAGCAAACAGTAGGTAATTACAACATAACTTTAAGTCTTTTCTTTGATATCATTAGAAAATATAACAGAATAAAGCAGCTTCAATTTCTTACGGGCCCCCGAAATGGCCCAGGCCCTGGGGCAGTTGCCCAGGCTACCCCTTCTCGGCAGCACTGGTACTGCTTGATATTCATGCAAAAAGGTGTTAATCAGTACTACGTATCATAAAAGCAACAAGGTGTCAATCAGTAGCACTTTGCGTTGAAGCAACACGGTTTCAATCAGTACCTCTTGGCATTTCATCAACAAGACATATATCAGTACTGCTTGCGATGCAAGCAACAAAGCGTTAGTCAGTGACCAAGCTTCTTTTTGTTGCCTTCTTTCTTTTACACAATAGATTAATAGCATTTTTGCCTTCTTGCTGACTGCTGATAAAAATATGCAGAAAGTTATTGATAATCAATACATTATACATTCGCGTCATACAAGTCACCTAGATGAAACAGATCAGATCATGGAAACCTTTTTCATCCAGCTCAACTAATACCCTGAACACATTAGCTTTTTGAATCAGTGATATCCAGCATACAAAATGTACCAAACTTAATATGTACCAAGTTTTTTATTTTGCTCCCTTGTTAGCAAGATATTTGATATTCTTTAACCTGAGATGTTTACTTAAATAGTAGTTGAAAAGCCGTGTGCACATGGACGCTTACTTGTTACGATAATGGTATTGTGGAAACATTTAAACAACGAGTTTTAAATTTGTTGCTGTTTTTGTATGTGTTTTGGTCAATAAGGCTCTTTTTGTTAAGAGTAGCAAGTGAGATGGGGATAAAAAATAGTTAATACTAGAATTTGTGTAACAGGAATTGAATACAACTCTTTATAACATGTTGACATATTATCACAATTACATATTTAGGAAGCTTCATCTACCCAATATGTGTCGTTGTAACTAAACGTATATTTCGTATACACATCGATCAGAAACTTTACCTTTTTTGGTTTAAAACAAACTAATTATTAGAACTAGAGGGGATAAAAGGGAGTAGCCGAATTCAAGTTGCTGTGGAGAAAGGTATGGAGGTATTTGCTAGTTATGACATGACAAGCTAAGATAATGATGGTAATAACCATAAATTATTACAGTTTGTAACTAGTAACATCCCTGCATCCATTTTTCTATGTCCTCTAGAAGGTCCATTATCCTTGTCGTAGCTAATGATGCTACGGCATCATTTCAGTTGCTTTAGTTTGTCTTGATGGTCTCCAAAGCATTTGTTTTTACTTTTTTTTTATTTTGTAGGTGACTTTTAGCGGGCTGCTAAATTGTTTAGATGGAGTTGTATCTACTGAAGAGCGAATTGTATTTATGACCACAAACTACCTAAGTCGATTGGATGCGGCATTAATCAGACCAGGACGAGTAGACGTTAAACAGGAGATTGATTTGGCCTCTGAACAACAGCTAATCAGAATGTTTTTAAGATTTTATCCTGATGCCGGCTTCTCATTGGCATCTGATTTTTCTAAAAGACTCGCAGAAACCGGAAAAAAATACAGCATCGCTCAGATACAGGGTTATTTTATGTTTCATAAGCAGTCCCCAGAGGAAGCAATTAAATATGCTGGGAACCTCCAAACGTCCAGCTGACCGTAGTGTAAACTATTTTGGGAAACTATGTGTGAGTGTTATGTAGCTAAACATAGCGAATGAAGGTGAGTACTATCATGGTCGTTGAGTGAGTATGTTTGATATGTGAATGAAGACATCCATGCACATTTGTTCTCTGGGACGTTAACAAAAAGCAGTTTTGTAGTTACTGTGAACACAGTAATTTTTTGTACCTTGAGTTGTCTATGTAGCATTTTATAACTTGAGAATTTGAGTGTCAAAGAAAACTATCAGATGCTTGTGTGATGTGCGTGGTATACTTACATACTCGGCACTTTAACTTATTCTCAATCATATTTGATGCGCTGGTTTTTTTACGTAAGTTGAACTCATATATAATTGCTAGTTAACTTAAAACAGGAGATCTATTTTACTGCAATAGCTGGAAGGCATCCAACAATCTCAGTGCCTGGAAACATGCCATACACTATAACGTAAAATCCCGGTTATAGTCCCCCCTGTTTTAAGCCCTCCGGTTATAAGCCCACCAAATTGACAACACAAATTTCCTTCCGGTTATAAGCCCTCCCCCCCCGAATACAAGCTCATATAATTTTTGTGTGTGGTTTTTCTTTTCTTATCACGAGTTGGGATTTTGTGGTAACTTAAGACAGTTTAGACAAAAAACAAGACAGATAGAAGTGCATAAATGCCAATGTATAAGTTTTTCTGATAGAGAACAACGGTCAAGATTATGTACTTAATTCTTTTCTTTGACGCAAAAATTCTCCCGGTTATAAGCCCCCTGGATATAAGCCCCTCGGTTATATGCCCTCCCAAAATAGGCTTTGAAATAATCTAAGCCCAGGGCTTATATTCTGGATTTCACGGTATTACTTATATTGACTGAAAGGTACCGCATACCTTTAGTGCTTGCCCAGTGATGGCAAGTGGATTTTATTTGCCCTTACGACATAGTGAAGGTACAAGAGCAGTAATGGAGGAATATGTGCTTAGAGCAATTTTACCGTTTTAAAAAGTGATTATCAACATGAGTTTATAAAAAATTCAAGTGAGCAATGAGTACCGTTGAAGGACCTCAAATTTAACCCATAATCCTGATCTTTTCATCTGGAAAAGAAAATGAAGAAAGTGCAAAGTTCTGTTGCACTGCCTATGTCAATATCACAATAAACAACCCAGAAAATTGACACATGCTTACCACTAATTCAAAGCGAACAATAATACACAGTGGTCACAAATACCAGCTCAGCTCGCTCATTATTTCTTTCGTCTGTTATTTCTTTTGTTTCTAATATCTTCCTTTTTGTGGTTTTTCTTTCGTCTGTTATATCTTTCGTTTGTTACTTCTTTCTTTTGCTATTTCTTTCGTTTGTTTTTATCTTTTGTTTTTTCTATTGGTTGTTTTTATTTTGTTTGCTATTTCTTTTGTCTGTTATTTCTTTAGTTTGTTATTTCTTTAGTTTACAATATCTTTAGTTTGTTATATCTTTAGTTTGTTATATCTTTTCTTGTAGTTTGTTTTTTTCGTTTGTGTGTTATTTCCTTCGTCTGTTATTTCTTTAGTTTGTTATTTCTTTAGCTTGTTATATCTTTGGTTTGTTATTTCTTTTGTTTGTAGTTTCTTCCTTTGTTTTGTTTGTTTTGTCTTTAGTTTGTTATATCTTTCGTTTGTTACTTCTTTCTTTTGCTATTTCGTTTGTTGGTTATTTCTCACGTTTGTCTTTATCTTTTGTTTTTTTCTTTCGTTTGTTGTTTCTATTGTTTGTTTTTTCTTCCACAAGCTAGTTTAGATAGTCGGTTTTTATGCCGTAGCTTAATAGGATTTATGGCAAACCTTTTTTGCAATATTATTGCAAAACCCCATTTCAGATGAAAAAGAGTTTGTTGTGTTCACTCCCCTGAATTGATGAGTTTTTAGGAAGACGTCTTTTGTGGAAAGTTACATAATTTCTAGGATTTCAGTTACTAGTAGCCTTGATCAGTCCGCACTGAATTAGCTCACATATATCATATGAGTAATTACACTCTGTTAAAGATGAATAGTTGCCTCTTTTATTTACGTGTTAATTTGTCACCAATGTAACAGATGTGTTGTTGTCGTAGCCCTGCTGCATTGCAGTGTAGATGAAGGGGCAATTTGGACAAATCAAGAGAAATCAGTTTGACGACGTCGACCAAAGGAACACCCGTAAGTAATGTTGTAACACATCAAGTATCGACTGTATATATCATATGAGTAATTACACTCTGTTAAGGATGAATAGTTGCCTCTTTTATCCACGTGTTAATTTGTCACCAATTTAACAGATGTGTTGGTGTCGTTGCTCTACTGCATTGCAGCGTGGATGAAGACGTAATTTGGACAAATCAAGAGAAATCAGTTTGACGACGTCGACCAAAGGAACACCCCGTAAGTAATGTTGCAACACATCAAGTATCGACTTTACCCCATGCCTCCAACTAGACGACTGGAGATCCAAGGAGATATAATAATGGATGTTTACCAAAACCGACTCGAAGTCACATTTAAGAAGTTCATTTACATAAAGTCTTCAAAACCTTAAGTAACCTGACAGCCAATTACTTGCAGGTTTCCCATCCTCAAGCCTTTTGTAATGGGGATTATGTTTTTTATTCTAAGACATATTCCTTTACTGTATCTAAGATGTTTGTTGAAATCATAACTTCAATATACAATTGATGTTTACACTACAGCTTTACATTTCTTCAATCAACGTTTGATTGTAACGAAAAAGGTACTCGATACATTTAAGCCATGATGCCAAAAATCTTGAAAAACTCGAGTATTATGTAATTTATTAACTATTCCCATCACTTTATTTTAGCAGAACATCTTAATATTACTTGCACAGTAACACGTCTGCGTGAAGTGACTTGACCAGGACTAATCTGTAACTATATCGACACACTTGTGCGCATCTCACAAGTTGACTGAATTTCCATAAAAAATAACGTGGCAGAGGCAGGAAATTATGTTAGGAAATGTAGTTAACGTGAGCTTAACTTTTGCCATAAAGTATGTAATTGGTTAATTAAGGTCCTAATTTTCCCTTGCTTTCCTCAGTCAGTAGTTTTTCTCCGGACAGCTGATTAATTATTCCACACCTATAAGAGAATGCAGTTTAAACTCGAATTAAATCTATTTACAATGACCAGACAAGCTATTGTGGCAAATTGCTGAATATGAATGATGATCTTACCAGTTTATTGTATGAATGACAGAATACAAAGCAGGCTGCAAATTGTAAGAATGTCCTTCCTTGAATTGGGAATAGCCATCAGAACTGATCAGCATTTTGTCATTTTAGAAACAAAGGTCACATGCAGAACACCGCTTTCTTTGACAAAATAACTGAACTAATAACTCATGTTCAGTGTAAGGTTACTTACTTTCAACTAGCTTTTGTAAGTAATACCGTAATTTTTGTAGGTGTGGGGGGTGAGTATTCTAATCGAATAATGACAGTTAAGATGGTAAGTTTAGCCTCCCTGTTTCGTGCTGTTTAATCCTACTTTGTAATGAAAAAGTGCTGCTTCGAGGCTCTACGACGGCACCTTTGACGTTCATTCAAAATGTAACAATTTGTCATGTTCCAAAATTTGGTGTTCTCAATATACCACTGAAACAACTTCCTGACAAACATTTACTGCATTTGAAGATACAACAATTTGCTTCATTGTGTTTTTGGCTTCAATGCGAATGATCCTTATGTACAAGCTACTGGTCCATTTGGCAAAGCAGCAGTCACCCTCCTAAGACATCAGCGACCTCAGACTGGACTAACTCGTCGTATTCATCAGGGATCAATTCGACCCAAAACGATTCATTGTCCGAGAATTTTTCAAGTTGTCGAGTGACATGCAATGCAAGCCCAGATCCGATAAGATGCAGCTACATGCAATTTCGCATCCATTCAAGACCCACAGAATGAATTTCTCCAGGCTCCATTTCTTCTTTTAAAAATGAAGCAGTTCTAAAGACCGTTTTCAAAATCAGAGATGACGAGTTGGACTTTGCTAAGGCTATCGAAACTGCCACTGAGGCCAAACATGCCGCCAAAGTATCTAAAGAGACTTTCCAGGGTCACCAGAGGAAGTTGGTCAACAAGATGAAGGATAAGGGTTATCTGAAGATAAAAACAAATTACAAATCAAGTAAATTGGACAAACGTTTTGTTGAACCGTTACCACCAGCGGCGAATCTATGGGGGTGCTACAGGTACCTGAGCACCCCTCGAATTTTGAATAGAAAGATTTAATGTTTGTCTTACTCATTTTCTTTGTGTACAATCTGCATTTGCAATATCCGTCTAACGAATTTTTATGTTTATTTCACCTCTGTTCCTTGACATTGAAATCTGGTAGTATTCCCAAAGTAGATAATGCTCATTGACATCTTGGGATCAATTTGTATATTTCCAAGTAAATGCAGACTTTCGAGCACCCCGAGGTCCGAGTTTTAATCACTTCATAACTGACTGTAAACAATCATTGACGGAGCTTGATCACCAAGAAATCGAAATTAGTCAATCGGCTTTCGATTTTGCTAGTTCTCGTATTTGGCAGGAGCACCCTCTGTTGTAAAGCGTACTGTAATTTAGAATTTTTCAGCTTGACTGATAGATCGTCAGCTGAGACAACAATATTGGGCTTCAGTACTTACCTCCTGGAAACAAACAAAATTCTTTTTAAATGATGCATCAAGTATTACTATTTCGAAAAAAATGATGATGGGCGGCTGGCATGATTAGGTTTTTTTAGCATTACCCCATTTTAGACAGAAACAACTTTCCTTGTCTTTCTTCAGAATCTGCTGGACATTTAGCACCAATCCAAAACCATTGTTATTAACAGTGATCAATTGTTTCCAGCCTCTCTTAATTTAAAGGTATATGAAATAGTTATCAGAAGTGAAGGCTCCACTTCTCAGTATCTGTCTTTCAATCAAGTAAATATATGAATTCAAAAGAGATTGTGCAATGGAATTCAAAACTCAGTCGGCAATATTTTCGAAATTTTCGTCTCCTGAGCTCTTCTGGGATTGTCGGCACATTATCTTCTCACCTCTGGCGCCACCTCTGCAAAAAGATATAATTTGATGAATTACACTCATTTTTTTTACTTTCCTACAAGATGGCTTACAATATAGTGCACATGCTCCTAATACTAACATTTACAATCCCCACAGGGGAACAAACAGTACTCATTTTTAGCCAAATAGTGTTAAATCTTTCCACATAAGTAGCGAGTAAAATACAAACTCCACCCACTTGTATAAAGAGTTTGAACACTGGATTCAAAGCCTGCAGAGCCAATTGTGAACTTACAGCACTCAGAGGTCATAACCCTCGGAAGATCCAATAGTATCAGGTTGTCCAATAGTATCAGGTTGTCCAATATTACTTTCGAATTAAAACTGTAGTTCCCAGTGTTAATGAACCCTCGGATTTTGCTGTAATCAATAAATACAGCATGAGACAGAAAACAATGCAGCTGTACTCTACTGAAAACAGACCTCGCTCATATCAGCAATTGTCATTCATTGTCTAGCAACATAAATTCAGGATCATAGTGAAGACTTCTCAAATGTCAGCAAGCCTAAAGTCCTAAAGAAATCCTGAAAGGAGAGTGTTTCGTAACGGAGAAAGGAGCATTCCCTGGTAGAAAAGGGTTCTAGTACTCAAAGTTTACCCGGACTCTCTGTTTTCCTGCCCCCCCCCGCACCCCCCTCCCACGCGCGCGCACACACAGTGTGCTGCAAAGTTCATAACTTTGGGGTTAAATATTAATAGATACAGTAACCTTA
>JANTCA010086969.1:2299-12414 GCA_024741275.1 Chironex yamaguchii | reverse complement strand
TCGTTGGTCTTGGTTATAATATAACCTTTGTCCTGTACATAGGTGTCGTTGGTCTTGGTTATAATATAACCTTTGTCCTGTACATAGGTGTCGTTGGTCTTGGTTATAATATAACCTTTGTCTAACAAGGATCAAGATCTCCATTCCGCTCCTCATTTGGTGAATCACAGAATCTTAAAACCCTCTCCCTTGAAGCTCAACCATTTTCTAGATGCTTCTCTTCTCTCTTGTTGAGTCCAACGTCGCCTACTTAAAGCACAGTTTAATGAATACCATTAAAAAATAAAAATAAAAATAACGGTCACATCCGACCACTTGCGAGAAAATACAGTCACACTTCTTAAGTAAAGTAACTTGTTCTCTGTAATAACCGATGGTAATCGCTTATTGCAAATCAAGACTCAGAATGAAAGATGGCACTAGTTTGCTTATTGTTTTTACTTTCCTGCTGCACGTATCTTTGCTATTGTTCCAGCTAGCAGGATCTCTCGTGACATGTTATAGACCTGCAAAATCCAATTCGTATTCTCAGTTCTTTTCATCAAACAGATTGGTTTACTGTTGCAGCTACAAACTCTTTACCGTACAAACCTTGTATTGGACCTTGCTTCCAAGGCTTCAGGTTGTCGACATGTGAGAAGCCTCCAGTTGACTCTCAAGCTTTTCTGATACCTCATTGGTTTTGCTGTATATCTGACCTCGTCTATTGGACAGGTGAACTGTATCCGCACGCTACAGGTGTTTAGTTCATTTAACCTAAACACGCAGAATAAGGGCATGTTGAATTGGTTACCAACTTTGCTGGTTACATTTTTTTATCGCTTTGAATATCAATAAATCGTAAACTCATTGTCAGCACTTTAGGTTGCAAAATAGCGAAACAGTAGAATTCATTACGTAAATAAAGGTGTAAAAATGATCAAACTCAGTACAAAGTATGTTCCGTATATATCACTGTTTATAATGTCAGATTGCTTAAAACAAAAGAAAACATTTCTTTGTTCCGCCAAACAAACGTAGTTGTATACATAAATAAAGTGTGTAAATGTGTATATATACATAGATGCGCGTGTGTGTATGTCTATGTATTTGAGTATTTGTATACACTGCATATATAAGAACAGATTTGACTTCCGCACACCGAAATAAATTAATGCATGCACCTATTCGTTTATTTATGCAAATACTCCCACCTAAATGTATAATAATAATTACATGCAAATAATAGTTTGCTGAATGACTGGCCTTGCCTTCAGGAGAATTAAACCTGTTACTGTATTTTCAATCGGAAACGAAAAGCTCGCTTTGTTATGAAGTCTTCATCTGGCACTAAAGCGTGTTCTATCTTACTTAATATATCACTTACCATTTTTCATTAGCACAGCCTCTCGTAATTGGTTTTTCTTCTTTCAACTAAGAAAACGAAGTTAGTGCATCCAAGTCCACAGAGCATGAAATGGAGGACCAGGCACCATCCGGGGAAGAGGATAATAACAGAAAAGAAAGAAAATACGAAGACGATATAGATGACATAGGCAAAGAGGAGCAATCGGAAGAGAAGCGGGATATAGAAGATGCAGAAGATGCAACTGCAAAGGAAGAAGACACTACAGTTCAGGATTAAGGAATAATAGAAATGATAAGACTCGAGGAAACGCAGTTGATACCAGTGTCTTGTTGTCAGATAGGCTTAACTATTTTTATTTGCATTTTCGCTCCTGATTTCTGTAAATACTATGTTAAAAAGGGGTCTCGATTGAAGCAAGTATCAAGATGGAAACAAGGTACACGTGTGTTTTCAGCATTGCAGTAACACGTTGATGAGTGGAACATTCTATCTTTGCCGTTACATCTTCACCCACAACTTATAAAAGCTAGCTTGTTATGCGGAATTTCTGACAATAAACTTCACACACACCCTCTCAGCTATCAGCGATACGACAAGTCAAAATACATGTTGAAACAGACCAATGTAAACCACGCCTGATTTACTCATGCCCAATTGATGAGCTTACTCTAAGGGGAATTCTTAGTTGTCATTACAATTTCATGCCTACTACAATCTTGTGCCCAAAAGTCCAATGATGATCTAATACTATACAAGCTTATGCCTCCTTTTCAGATGTTCATTTCGAGGACATCTTTCAACCCTTTACACGAGGATCCATTTCTCAGTCAATTGTAGGTTTTTTATTGCCGGGTGCACTTGCTATTTTTACAAGTTAGAAGCTTTCGGTTACTGAGGCACAGTTACACTACACAAATTTGTGCAGTGCGACAACCATTACCCTTCTCCATGTGAAAGTCTGATCAAACCATACGATAAACCTTCGACTTCAATCGATACTGAAAGGCAAATAACTATTTTCTAGTTTTTGTGGCACTGTTTAACCGGGTTTGCCCACTACGAGGTCGGATGACCATTACAGAGCAAAGTATGAGAATAAATGCAGTGAGTCAGGAAGAGTGGTCAAGGAAAAAGATAATAATACTGGTGTTTTTAAGAGATTTGAAGTTCTAGGAAAGAAGCCATTGGACTGGAAATTCTGAGTGATAAGAGGCATAGGGACTGGTTGTCGATAAGAGGACTGAGTTGCTGCACATATAAATGTAAATTTACTTTTTACAGAGTAAGACATTAATGAAAGTAATACCAAAAACTAGTTTTCAAGTTAATCTGTTCTTTTCATTGAAATAGCAGGAAAGAATAGTTTTTGCAGTCATGAATAGGCAGACGTTTTCCTTCGGCTGCATTAAATTTAATACGCCATTTTTTTGTTCCTCAGCCAATAACACAACACAAGCTATTTTTCAGGTGATCCAAACTATACCATAAGTAATTTAAGCCTGTTGAGTTCTTCCTTCCTGATTCTTGATTTATGTGTCTTTGTACCTGAAGTTTGCTCAGTTTAAGATACACTTTACCATTGGTAGGCCTCTTTTCTTCTTCGTTTCATGGGATTTTTTCTATTCAATGCAGTCTTTATCACTAAACGCATGTTACGGTATCACTACAGGCACGTTTGGCATCTACCACAATACTTCTGGCGGCTCAGTCGATCACCAATAGTGCCGCCAATGAACTATAAAAGGATCCTCTATTCCGTCGTATGGAGTGTCTATTTTTCTACTTCTGATTGAATATTTTTATGTTTCTGACATCTATGAATCTTACAGGACGCAGCTTTACCACAGACTACATAGCCATTTTTAATTGCTTCTGGTGGGACAGTGGAAAGTTTAAAACCGAGCAAAATAAAACGGTTCTCTTCAGAGGCCAAGTTTTGCCACTCTGCTTGCCTTCACGAATACCCATGACTTTGATGCCAGCTCCCAAGAGGGCAGTTGATTGACTTAAAACTTTATGTGATTGGATATGTGGAGCAATCAGGAAGCACAAAATCGATATTCCCGGGTCACTTTTCTTAACAGCGTAACGTTCCATGAAGCAGTTGTCGTGGTGTGAGAGTTTTGAAATGAGGATCTACAAAGAATAAGACCACCTTGATGAAACTTATTCCACCACAGATCTAATTTCTTGGCTAATAAGGTTCAGTCCCTTTTATTCCAAGCAGTGTGCATGTCAGAAAGAACAGTCAAGCCGAGGAACCGCATAAAAGGGTCATATTTTCCAGCCTAAACAGTGTTTGAACTCTATCTGTCATGCCCTCATAGGCGAAATAAAAGCCTATTTAGGATGGGGTTTATGCTTCAGAAATGAACTATATGTATAAGTTTGATTGTAAAATCATGCTCCATATGTCGGATTGGAAAAGAGAAGACGATAGGGGTTCAGTTTTAAAGGGTTCAGTTTTAAAGATGTAGTTTACCATAAATAGGCTTTATGTGTCCGTTGTTTTGAGAATAATCAAGCTGTTCCACTGTCTCAGCAAATGTCTTTTTTGCACAACACCAAGCACACAGTTCAGGTTGAGAACTATATGTATAAGTATAACTATATGTATATGTATAAGTTTGATTGTAAAATCATGCTCCATATGTCGGATTGGAAAAGAGAAGACGATAGGGGTTCAGTTTTAAAGGGTTCAGTTTTAAAGATGTAGTTTACCATAAATAGGCTTTATGTGTCCGTTGTTTTGAGAATAATCAAGCTGTTCCACTGTCTCAGCAAATGTCTTTTTTGCACAACACCAAGCACACAGTTCAGGTTGAGAAAGGGGTAGCCTTAAAAATTTGCCTGTAGGTCCTACATGCATATATGATGGATATCTCCTAATGGGATGGACTCCAAGGACGACACGTTTTTCGCTTGTCTAGGTACAATTTAACTATCGGCAAAAGAATGATTGACTCTATTTTCAAAATATTTCCTGGAAACAGCACAGCCATAGCTCACTTTTTGTGCTTTTGTGACTGAAAGAGAAGAACTTTGATCCTTCTATACAAGCCGTCATTGCATTGTACTTTCCCAATATGTACCTGGCCTATCAAAGCAATTCCGGCAACCTAGAGCTTTTTCAATGACTGTGAGCTCACGACAGTACAAGATAGTCCCTATTTATTTTGCAAAAAAAGCAATAACAAGAATTATGATTAAAATTTGTCTTAGCTGGAATATACGCATCAATAGTAGAGGTGACTCACCCAGTCGTGTGTACTGTGTAAATCGGAGAAAAGAAAATTGAAAAACATTCCATTGTACATTTCTTAAGATCCAAGATTACTATACTTATTTATTCCACAGATGGTAATGTCTACATGTCGACTACTAAAGGCTACATCCCCTGAAAGAAACTTTCATTTCTAGACCATCCGTTAACTAACAGAACTAAATGAAATTACAAACGATTGTAATATCACAATAAAGATTACTCCATAAAGTTTGATATTTTTGTAGCTGGTGACAAATCTGGCTAATCGACCTAAGGCATATTAATAAATCTAATCAAATGTATTCCGATGCAAATATCAAATGTTTTAAGATTTCAGCAATGCACATTTTAGCAAGTCAGAAAAGCTAAGAGACGACAAAACAGCAACTAAATCTGATATATCGCCACACTCGATTTCCTGGCTTTATTATCCGGATGACAAGAATTCCATTAGATCCGTGTTTTATTTGCTCGCTTTATACGTACTTACTTTAATTTGGTTAACTTAGATGACGAAACTAAATCTTAAAGAAGAGACAATTTTGCATTGTTAGGAATTCGATAACAGATAAGAGGAGATCACACACAATCGTGCGCATTTCTCCTTATCAACTCTCTTCCCACTAGTTTCTGTTGCATCACACTACTTTGTCCCAATAAATTTTATCGGTGCAGGTCAGGTTGGTTATACCTATGTAATTAGTAATGTTAGTTGAGACCAGAGGGAAAAAAGGAGAATAAGATATAATTCAAAGGATTTACTTCAAACATTTGCCCCTTCCAAATCATTTTTAATACTTTTCTTTGAGACAAGAGAGCGAAACTTTACCTTACTTTTACACCTATCAAAAAGTCTTCAGCTATCTAACAGGCGTACAAGGATTATGAAAGATATTGAGATTATGTCTCTGTCTGGAGGAATGTACTGGGGTGTGTGAACCAGATGTACTGGCCTGATGACCATCATATAGTGATTCAAACAACTGTGATGTAGAGATATATCACTTAGGATTGGGTATGGGAACAAGGGCAGAGAAAGACCTATCATAACATTCAGTGGGAACATCTGCGGGTTAAGTGATGGTCTGAGGTTTTTATGACTTATATCAGTTGGTACGGGATGGAAACGCATGGCAACCTGAGCGACGGTTTGGCTAAATGGTTTAATCATGAGATCACGATAATGACTAATTTATGATAATAATTGCTCCAATTATGTCTGCTTGATACGTCACAGTAATCTAAAAAGATAAGGAATCATTTATCATGAGCACACGTGCGCCAAAACGACACTTGAAGTGGGAACACTTTAGTGGATCTTTTGAACTTCAGTTGGACAACTCATGAGTATTACTGAGAAGTTTTCTTTACGAATTGACAGCGCTAAAGTTCATTGTGCAGTCGACTTTGTTGGAACAACATTCAGGTTCTCTTCAGGAAAGTCCTATCGTGTTTACCTTTGACATTTTCACACATTAGAAGCGGTCACATCGGAAACACATCGCAACAGCAAACTTAATTCAGCTTTGATATCAGTGTTATTACTTTATGGCAATGAAAACTGTGCAAGTGAACGTAGCTATGAGTGTATGTGTCCTCACATTGACCACTGTAATAAAGTTCACCTACTGAAAATGGTTCAATCGTCTAATTTGTTGTTAATGACTTAGATTATTCAGAACTAATCACTTGTGAAAGTAAGTGATACAAACAGTCAATATGGAGAAAAATCAGCCTAAGGAAGAACTGTTGGAACGAATAGTCTATAATAAAAACCGTAGAACTAGCCCCGAGGAAGCCTAATATCAGAAGTATTGTTAAACAGGTGAAGCGACATACAATTATGGCCCAATAGAGTATATGTCTATAAATCTATATGGCTTAGTCAATAAAACACTAATCTGTAAACTTATGTTGCTTTCCGTCACATTTATCTGCTTCCTGTCCGTACACATGTTAGTACTCCTAACCCTTGTCAGCCACTTTCCTCAGTCAGGATCCTTAGTTCATAAAGAAGCCAAGCTAATCACGCAGAATATGGTTTAATGGTTTATTGGAAACGCAGTGAATACCCTTAGGAGTATACAGTCTCTTAGTTTGTTGTTGCCTTGCGTTGAAAACGTGCTTCATGACTTTGTTTCCGAAAAGAAGTCGTACAGAATTGCAGTTTATAGTAGTTTACACAAAGGTCTTCTCATCTCAACTACATGCACTGAAGAAACCTAGTTGCTTTTTTCCTACATGGTAAGCGAGAACCAGAGTTTTTTATCAAATGTTCGATTTGCTTATGTGTATTTATTGACGTAAGATAAAAAACTAAACGGGAAAAAAGTCGATCCCAAGCAGATCCGGAAATCTATACAAAGTTAAATCTTAGGCGTAATCTTTATAATGCTGGGTAAATTTACATTTGACGGCTTTTATTTCCAAATTTTTCTTATTTGCAATGACTATCGAATGGTGAACTGGAGTCAACTATGGTAAATAGTGATATGATTTTGTTTTATTACGATCATTCATTCTACTATTTTGACTAAGGTGCCATACAATTAATCAACAAACTAATAACCTTAATCCTTCGCTCCGCCTAATTTCAACCATCCAAACCTAAAATGTACTTTACCTTAAACAGCAATTGATGTGGACTTGAACAGAGACTAGTTTCCAGTGCTAAAGAATGATTAACATCTCCACAACATGGGATTTAAGCTTCATGTTTTATTACCTTGTCAAAAGATTTATGAAAAATGAAATCGACCTTTACATTGGATTCCTGTGTAAATCTTGATAGTGTAAGATATCCCATTTCAAAGAAGCGTAAGGGCAAAGAAATCAATTGTCGTGCAATGAAACCAACACAAAAAAAACATGTGCAAAAGCAGGACACATTTACACAAGACAACAAGTTGATTGTTAGGGCAGAATAAATCGTATCGAAGAGCAGGATTTTGCAGGATCTCCTAACAAGTTGTGATGGCCACAGCACGATTGTGAGATTAAGATTTATTCATGCTGATTTAATCGTGTCCGATTTAGTGCCAGGGCAATTAGTTAGAGTGAGTACGATCTTACTTCACGAGTCTCTTCAATGTGCCCCATCGACTTTCATAGCATTAAGTGTAAAGGCATAAAATATCCTTCTGTTTTACGGACAAACATTCTGTAACCTTTTTCTATTGAAAAGTCAGGTTCTTTCCAGCAGTAGCAGATGGCATTAGACAGAGAAGCCAAGAAAAACAATACTTTAATACGAGGAGTAAGTAAATACTGTTAACTCTCGAAAATACGCGTCCCTACTGTTTGGCATGTACAAATATCCCTTCAAATAAAAGAACCTCTCTGGCATTAGCGAAGTACTTAAATTTGACAAACTTTGAAAATCCTAATAATTTGATAGGTTTGTGTGCTATCATAATGCAATGAATTAAGAAGTTGCTCCTCATTGCAGACTTTTATATTTGTTTACTTTTTTTAAGAAGTTTTAAATATACTCCTTTCAGATAGCAATTCTGAGATTATATTCTGGGTCTCATATTTGAAATGACTGGCATGCCTGTCACTTTCATTCATGGCGCTTAGGAAGGAGTATAAACCCAAAACGTACATTCGGGATTTTAGTGTATTGCCGTATCTACCACTCTTGATCCACTTAAAGCATTTCCTGAATATCATTAACTGTCACCTTTTAAGATATGACGACGAGAGTGACAGTGCAACTTCAGAGACCACGAAAGGAGCCTGAAGGTGCTAAGCTAAACAGATTCAAGTTTTTGATAGAAAATGAACGAAAGAAATGCTGTTGACAAAGTCTTGATTTTTAAAAGGAAACAATCCTCAGTATTTGGTATTTAACCATTATCATTGCTCATTCTAACTGCACCCTCCGAATTATGTCATGCCAAGTTACGTTCTGTCTCCATTGGAAGGTTATGATACTCTGAGCACTTTGATCAAACCTCTTTGGATGACATCCACCTTGTTCTCGGGTCAGTGCAACTACTAATGCCATCCTTATAAATTCTTCTAAACTTTAGTATTCTTTGCATTTTCTTTCCTTATTTAACGTCCATGCTTCTACTCCTTACAATAAAACTGTCCATACATAAAAAAGTACAATCCAAAATCAAACATATCTTAAAGTGGAATTTTACTAATACAATCTTTCCTGGTATAAAATGACATTCGGTCAGCATTACAGGTTGAAATATTTCCAATATAAGGAGCGCAAGTATCTCAACAGACACAGTGCTTTTCATATATTTGTAAAGAGTGGAGCATTACCACAATAGCTACACTAAGTGGGAGTCGACCGGGCTCGAACTGGTAACCCTCAGACTCAAAAGCCAACATTCAAACCTGCGTGCCATCACAGCATAAAGGTTTGGTGAAGGACTTCCTCGGTATCACGAGACGAAACCCAGCGGTGGTTAAGGGGAAATTCATTATTTTTTTCAGTGTTTCGGCTTAAGCCTCCATCAGTGTCAGATATATGTATATTTATTATCCTTCTCTACTGTCAAGAACGAGTGATCTATTACGCGTCACAGAGAATCGGAAGTTAAGGCCTATTTCGTAATAGAAATATATTACACGCGTGAACGATTTTTGTAAATAGTCAATATTATGATGATATGGATGAGAACCAGTCTTGCTGTTCATTGACTATAAAAACTGTTATAAACTTGACGTCACGGCCCTTTTCATAATCCTGTCCACTGCGACAATTTTGGAAAAGACTTGAAACAATTGCTTTCCGTTTGTTTTCCTTAGAAAACAATAACGAAACATAATTCCTTGAACAGTTCACATTGACGTCATGAAAGGCCTTTGAGGCTAAGATTTCTGGGATACAGGAGTCGTTTGAACTTACAGTCGTAACCCTAAACCAACTCTTGTACAGTGTTGACAAAAAGCCCTTACGCAAGGGGTATTGCTCTTGTGAAAATATTGAAATCTTGGTGCTAGCATTTATTTATCGCAGTTCGGAGCAAATAAGATTCATAACAGTATGGTTAAAGTACAACGTTGCTTTCAACGGGCAGACTTTATGGACTCTTACCTTCAGAGATAATAAAAATGTAGCGATAGTAGGCAATCCTCCCCAGTAATAGAACACCTAAATAATGTGATCACATTGTAAGGGAGGATCGACGTCACACCGTCTATCTATCCATATATCTACCTACCTATCTACCTATCTCTCTACCTACCTATCTACCTATCCATCTACCTATCCATCTACCTGTCCATCTACCTATCCATCTACCTGTCCATCTACCTATCCATGTATCTATCCATCTACCTATCCATCTACCTGTCTACTTGCCTATCTACTTGTCTATCTACTTGTCTATCTACTTGTCTATCTACTTGTCTATCTACTTGTCTATCTACTTGTCTATCTGCTTGTCTATCTACTTGTCTATCTACTTGTCTATCTACTTGTCTATCTACTTGTCTATCTACTTGTCTATCTACTTGTCTATCTACTTGTCTATCTAC
>JANTCA010086958.1:0-14038 GCA_024741275.1 Chironex yamaguchii | reverse complement strand
GATTTACGACCCTAACAAAAAGATGTTCTTTTGATCTTCGCCGGCCTTCCAGACCATAGTTTTTCTATTGACTATGGATATATTAGTCATGGTCCTTGAATAAGGTAAATACTCCTCTCTGCCGAAAATTAAGTGACGGGTCTAAAAGTGTGTTATTAAAATAATCTTTAAATATGTATCAAGATAGGCAAATAAATACAGTAAGAAGACTTGTAAAATAAGAGATTTCGGACAAAAATGATTCATTAGTAGGACTGTTGCTTGGTAATTTAGCTTTTACTGGGCTGCCTCACCTAACAAGCTCGAACCCATGTTAAGGCTCTAACCCATGCACGAGATTTCCAATTTTGATATACCAGATAGGAGACCCAAGCAAACTAAATACTGATTTATAACACCATGATGAGGAAAGATCCTTCGATATACTATTGATACCAATAGGCTCAGACTGTCCCTTGTTCTTCAAGATACCACAGTGGTACAATCTCTGAGCTTCGAATTTTGATGAGGGGGACAACCTACATTCGCCACATTTGCAAAGTCGTTTTTCCCTGTAATTTTTCTTATAGTTTTCCAGCCCATGGAATTTTTAATTTTGGCTGACATTCACACAAAATTGAGGGGTACAATTTTATTTTTAACTCGTAGGCGAGCACAGGACTAATTCATGATAAACTTATTTGACATTCGCACAAAATGATATTGGTTCCCTAAGTGGTTTAGTGCCAAGAAGATTTCCTCAATGAATCTTGCTAATGCGCACTAATCTCAAAAAAAAGGACTTCCTTCTTTTGAGATCAGTGGTGATACCTCACAGGTAAACCACATTAGAAGCATGGGCAGGTGAAATGGATTTGGAGAGGTAGGTATTTCATCTGGGCATAGTTAAGCACACTATGAACAAGACACAAGCTAAGTTTAAGAATTAAATTAATGTCGCAAGACAGAGTATAATGTCAGCATTTTTCCATTTATTTTGATGCTGTGTAGCAAAACCAGTATATCATGTGAGGTATTTATGATTTCAGCTCTTGAGCAAACCTAAAAATTGACCTTCGCCAATGCGAATGTGGCGAAGGTCTAGAACAGGCCCTGGTCATTGGCGATGATTATTGACACTATCACGTAACATGTGTCTGCTATTCTTGATGCCCTCATGTTTTCTACTATGCCTATAACTTTTGAGTCAAAGTTTTAAAGTCCTATAGTCTTGGCTCCTCGTTTTTTTTTTGGTAGGCTTACTGTTGCATGACTTCTGGCGCTCTTGCATAATCCCTCTAACAGTCAATCCGGGCATTTCAAACTGGCTTGCTAGCCCATTTTAGAATTTCGGCTTGTTTAAATCCGTTGTAGTCACCCTGCTTTGCTCTTTTTTCAAATTTTCATGACTCTGGCTATGTCTCTTGAACGGATGTAACCTATGCATGGGCCGAAACTGTGAAAGAACCAGTTTAAAGGTGTTTATATAAAGTTATCTACATATGTCAAAGGCACTAAACGTAAACAGCACTATGGCCATGACTACCAAAGGGTTACCATAACGATTCAAGTTTTACCATGCTTTACTTTAGATCTGTTTAAGGCCCACGGAATACATACTGGCATGGCAATTTCTTGTTTAATGCTGAACTCTAAAGCTACTATGCTAGCTAAAGGAAAAATCAATCTCATCTCTTTGAAAAAAAGAAGGGAATTCATACAAAAAATTACATGGAATTTCACTATTAATCATGAAGAAGTAAAGAAACTTCTAGTATATTTAAGTAGATGTGTCGTTTGTGAATTTTTCGTCAGCTTTCACATTTTACGTGGCAACATTAGCGTTGTATTCAAGAGACGCAGTGTTACTGCAATTTTACGTTTCGTTGTCTATGAAAGCTATAAATATTTTCTGATGTTTTAAGCTGTCTTAGTTTCAGTGCCCAAAACCTTCTTCTAATACTAGTGATCACATTTTGGTATTGTCAAGGGCCGAGAAAATACTCACACTTATTTTATTTCAGGAATTTTAGAACGTTACCCAAAAAGAAGCGTCGCACTCAATATTTCAAATTATGCATAGGTCACATTTTTGGCTAGATCGGCGCCTGCTATGAGAAATAAAAGATTTTCGAAAATGTGTATGCATTGTTTATCAATTAGTGGTTTGCATACAAATCTGGGACAACACATTCATCTGATCGGATAACTGATTCATCTTGTCAAACTTTTATAAATAGCCCAGTCCAAGGCAAAGGAAGTCATGCAAACGCTCGCCGAGTTGAGAAGAGAGATGAATGCAACACATTGCCATCTGCAAAAACCTACTTAATGGTGTGGCTGGAAGACAGTTGTCGTCGCATGAATTCTGGAATGGAATGGAATGGAATAGAATTGATTAGAGAGTGGTAATTTGGACTTTTGGATAAAATGAGGCAGGGAAGGAAATGGATTTTCTGAGAACAAAAATTACTTCATGTTCTGTTAGTTTATCAAATCGAACTCTTAATGAGTTATGAGTAAAACAATATAAGTTTTTCTAATCTTGCTACTTTACAAACTTCTATGATTTGGTCATCATAAAATCTTCACAATTTTGGAATGAGAATTTGGAAAAGATATCGACAAGCAGTCAATTACATTCCCCTCGGTTGTTTAAATGTTCTTTCACAGACCATGAAGTAACATGAAGGTAAACAAATTCCATGAGTAATTAGCGATGCCCTTGCAGGATTTTTAACCGGTGCATATTGTTAGCTGCAGAATAAATTATATGTAAAAAGGACCCACAATAAAAGAAGGAAGGGAATTCTTACCCTTTCGTTGAGTGATATTGCCCTCAGCTAGCTTGCTGCAACCATCAGTTTCTCTCGCGAAGCTTTTTCGAAGTATGTAAACAGCGCACAGTCTGAAAACACTCAACATTGATGTCACTTAATGTTAAATTGGATTTATAAAACACCGTTGTCACAAGCTCATACAGAACCTTACCCCTTGAGTTAAAGAATTTAGACACTTTAAATGTAACAACTTAAAAGATATCCTCAATTGATGTCAGAAAGTTTCCAAATATTTTGCTTTGATTACTTTGTGTCCATAAGCATCAGTATTATAAAGGGCCCTGTAAAGGGTCCATTCTGCTGTCGAATTCAAATGCTTTTCGATTAAATCAGGTTTATTGAGTTTGAATTGCTTCTTTCAGTTATAAAATGGTGACTTTTCTTTGCTTAATCTTGAACATGGAAAACAAGTGCTTTTAACTTTTAATAAGCATGCATAATAGCCATTTAACCTTAAAGCTCTCACAGATTGTTTGCAGTTATTATCGAATAGTTTGTAGTTGTTGTGTTCATTTATCATTGGCAATTATTTGATGATGATCCATTCCGCTCCACTTGCGAAAAGCTAGTGCTGATGATAAGAGAGACGTCTAAGCAGGAGGCACTGAGTCGGTCCATAAGATGTTGGAGACATTCAGGACTGTGGGAGACAAACACTGCATCATCAGCACAAAGTAGTCTCGCACAAGAAATCGGCGTGCGTTCTTCTTGGCACGTTGTCTGACAGGTTGAAGAAGTGACGTTTCGACCTTATGTAAAGGTAGATGTCACTGTAATCATCGTAGTTTCCAGATGTGTTGTGCAGGAGTGTTGAAAAGAAGATCCCAAACAGCACTGGTGCCAATACGCAGCTCTGTTTTACACCGCTGCACATGCCAAACTGCTTTGACATAGCTCCGTCGAAGGAGATTGCTGGGCAGGTTGTCGTGAAGAGATATTACTAACTTGAGCAAAGTTAAGAGAGCAGCCCAACTTTTGAAGTACGGCAAACAAGCCCTCCCTACTGACCATGTCAAAGTCCTTGGTGATGTGTAAGAAAGCCATGTGAAGTGGCCTGTTCTGTTCTCTGAACTCCACTTAGAGTTTCCACTTCATAAAAGACACGAAATATATGAAACACAGAACAAAGTTCAAATATTGATTTCTATAGTTTTGTTACTTCAAAAACAAGCATTCTATCATCACTTTATTTGTAACCGTCGCATTCTTGCCGTTGACCGTTTCCGCACAATGCTGTCTAGATTGATGACATCTGTGAAATCTTCTTCAAATGCCACCAAAATTAAGTCATTCAATCTTTCATCGTTCATTGTAGAACGTATACAACTCTTGACAATATTGAATTTGCTAAAGCGACGCTCCTCCTTTGCAACTGATACAGGAGCAGTAAAAAGTAAACGATAGCATTTGTTGACTGTCGGGAAGAGTTTTTTATTTTCATGAATAAATCTCCCAGCATCTTGATCACTTGTTAAGACTTGGTCCTCATCCATTGACCGTAACACATCAAGCTCAGTAAATAAGAGGTCGTTTTTAATGCTTTCAGTTGGTGATAAGAACTGCAAAGTTGCTTGACTTACCAGGCTCCTTTAGTGGCGGTTGGAGCATTTCTGCTAATGGCTTTATCTTTTCCAAACAAACTTTCAGATTTACTTGTATTTGACAACGAGGCAGTCTAGTACAAGACCCATTTCCTTTCGATAAAGCTTGTAAAAATCAATCTTTGCTGTCCTTTTAGGATGCTCATCTATCATTCTGGGCCACAGTCTAATTCTGTGCTTTCAAAACTCTAAAAACGGATTGAGGCCAAGTTGACTTGAATCAGTGGCGCCTTTTATCTCCTCGTCCTTAGCCTTCTCATCCGCTCACATCTCTTTTAAGTTTTTTAACGTAGGTTCAGTGAGTCCAAGTGCATCAAGAATGTTTAGTCTTGTTGCAGATGAATTGTCAAAATCTTTGTTTTCTTTGTGATGAAGCAGATTATCATCAGTGAAAAGATAAAGTCTAAGGTGACCAAACTTTTCTTTATGGCATTTCCCTATTTTTCATTTTCATTTCACATTCTTCATCATTAATAATTTTGTAATAAGCTGACGAAATGCAGTTTAAATTTCGCCACACAGCTTCAATTGACTCTGAACAGGAAACCCAACGTGTTTTCGATATGTTCTTTAGCATAAGAAAATTTTCTATATCTTGAAGTACATCCAAAAAACCTTCATTCCTTTTGAATGGTGGTGGAAGGGAGCTGCAGGCATTTGCAACATTTTCTCAAAATTGGCAGACTTCGACAAAACATTTTCAAATTTTTCTAAAATTTTGTTGGAACAACTATCATTTCACAGAGGCTGTTTTAGACATTACTTTGTATAGTCTATGCTCGAAACATGTTCAAGGTATTAATGATTTCAAATTTTACATTCTTTGTCATATAGGGCCCCTTTTCACCTGTCATTAGAATGTCAATTAAATCTTAGTACGATGGTATAATTTATCTTACTACATATGGTCGTAACTGGTCATGTTCATATGAATATGTAAATGGATCAGAATTTTAGTTGCTTCATCTCTCCCTACTAAACTAAAGCAATGATGTCCCTATTACTCGTGACTTCTTAAACAAAATTAATTGGAGCAAATAGCATTACGTGCAATACCTGTAATCTCAGACGTGGCTAAGCTAGCATAGTAACCCACATGCACATATCGAGGCTATGTTGCAAATTATCAAATACGTTACTTGAAAGAATATAATATTTTATTAATCACTGTCCATATGTCTACCTCATCTAATTTATTGACTTTGTGTTCTCTTGCCCCATGGGATAGAACTGCCAGATCAAATGGTCGGAATAGCTGTCTCAGGTTAAAATGCAAAGTTCATGGGCGTTCCTTTTCTATTCCTCTGGTGGTTGTTATTGCCTTAGATGTTCATTTCATTATTAAAGCTTTCAATCCTTATCAAGTACCACCCTCCATTGAAAACTGTTGGAATATCTGAGAAATAAAAGCACTAGAACCTGCCTGTACAAGAAAGTGTTGTCGTACGATAAACCACAGTTTTCATTGAGTGACTCCTGTGACGATTTGCCTGCGGAAACACGAACGAAAAACTTTTTATAAAATTTTGTCTATCAGAAAGACGCAACGTCTATCATAGAATATTCTCACTCCAGAAGTAGATTTTGTCCTGCAAAAAGATGCTTTTTTCAAAGTTGGGGTTGAGCCACTCCCAAACCCTCCTCAAGTGACGTCCCTGCGTGGTTCATCTTAAGTAGAGATCTCATTGTCTTTACCCCGTACTAATGAAGTAACGATCTCAGTTTCTTTATACCTTTCATGGCCCTGTTTGTTCTTGATCTACTCTCCTACTCTCTGTGTGGCTCTTGAAATGTCTGCTCTTCACCACTGTCTTGGTGAGCTTCTTCCACCTTGGTCTGACCTGTGTTATTCTTGAAGCGGAAGTTTGAATTTTCCAAATAATTTAGTCAATGTTGATTATTGTTAATGATGTATACTCTGAAGGCGATTTTCAATTTCTGTACGACAATAAGACAGTTCAAATGGCAAAGTATTTGTACTTGATTTCACGTCGTCCCTGGTATAAGAAATAGGAGGGACTGAAAAGACAGAAGATTTATTACAAAATGTTGCAATCTGTCTGTGGCTACCTTGATAGGGGAATAAAGAGAAAGGAGGCTTAAGAGAGCTTTTACGGTAGTGTGAGAAGGATCTTTCTAAACCTGTAGTAACACTTTATCACGTGCACCGTTACAAAGCTTACTTTGGTTGGCCCACAGGACTAGAAAGCAATTCGAAACCCTCCTCGGAAAACATTCTGGTTTATTCCTAGAAATTAAGAATCCAAGAAACAACAATTTTTTTGCGTTAAAATTATGTACCTTAATTTTGGGGAGCGTTAATTTTGAAGATCATAATGATATGGAGTGTTACTTGCTTAGATTTGGGTTTTCGGGTTCTTCTATAAAATCTCTTGTTGTAGGATGAGGATGATCCGACTGCTCCTAAGAAGGAGTTATGTGATCACTGCTATGTCAAATTCGATAATTTAGTCCAATGTTTTGAATTTAAGGATGTTGGTGAGATGGAGGACGGCAATGAATGTTACCAATGACTAGCATAGGGGTATTCAACTACTACGCATGGTAGGTAGATGTCCGTGATCCAATATCTACCTTAAGTCCTACATACATGTGTCTTTGAAACGTTTGCATGCAAAATGCATGGGCAAAATCCATAGCTGCCTTCAATGTGATGCTGGAAAAGACATCATTTACAGTAGTTTGAGGGCATCGGGAATCTTGCAAGCTCAAAGATGCAACAGTTGGTATTTTCCCGGAATAATATCCCTCCCATTAAGACATGGCATGATATTTTACGAGCTGGATAGGGACTGACATTTCTGTTGCATGTTTTATAAAATTTTATCCACATGCTTGTGTTAAGTGGTTTGGGAAAAACATGTATTTTACGTTGGCCCTCTCATCCACCAAATGTAATCAGAGCAAACGCTTAGTCCGAAATCACGTTAATATGGTATAATTCTAGTCTCATACCGCGTTAATGATCTAGAATGGCAAGAGTTAAGAAAAATTTGCGTTGATTTCGGAGTTTTAATTAACTGAATTCAATATTTCTCGGATCGTTCATTTCCAGGAACACACTAAAAATGTCTAAAAAGCTTACAGGTGCTAAAAAGTGTACTTTCATGCTAGGTTTGCAGTCTAAAACTTTTTCTTTGTAAAACGACTTCTTTTATTAAAAAATTTACCAATGCTGGTAAAAATACATTATCCCTAATTAGTTTCAGCTTCGAATATGATGTCAAATGAATGATGTGTTAATAGCATATATGTTCATAAACAGCTACTCATTGATATTTCAAATAATGCAGTTCAATTTGAGACCATTGACCGAAAAGTACTTTCAAGTTTACTTTATCTGTTAAACCCCTCTCCAATGCAGAACTGTAAGGTTATAAAACCTCTCGTCTTTTATTGTGCATTATTAATAGGCAGTTCTTAACAGCTCTGACTTTTCTAAAGGTTCTTTCATACTTTGCAATAGAAACTGGTGCAGTCATCAAAAGTCTATATGCCTTGAAAACTGTAGGGACAACGCAACTGTGCTGGTGAATAATTTAAATATATTTCTTCCTGCAGAGGACAGACCTTTGGTTGCCAACAGTGTAAAGAATATCTGCGGTTCTAGAGTTGGGACATCAAAAGTCGATTTTGCATCCTGAAGGAGATATAATGCACATATCATAGGAAGTATCTGATCTTGTCATCTTTAATAGTGATTTGAACCATTTCACTGAAAAATTTCATTTCACAAGTGATACTTCTAAGGTATTCAGAATACAATCATTAATGAGAGAAAGTAGCACTCATGACATTTCCTCCCCTTAAATTCCTTGAATTTTTCATCTAGTCTCATAAATGGCCGTCTCTTAACACAGTGATACTTAAATCCTAAGACTGGATCAATGTTAAAGTTCTTGGCAAATAACACCACTGCACGAAGCAATGCATCCACTACCAATTTTATTTTTTGGATCCAATATCAATTTGATTCTTCACATCTTCAGTTCGTAATGTGTCCATTGGAAAGTATCCAGAGCATTTCGTCTTTCGCCTTAGAGCTGTTTCGTTAGGATTTCTAAATCTTTCATAACCTTTAAGTATTCACATTACAGCAAAGATATAGTAAAAGTTTCGAAGATTTGTTATAACACTTGCTCCTTAGAATTCAACTTTCAAATCTTATTGTCTGTCGTTTTTACCAACGCCAGGAAGGTTATGCTTTTGGCGGTGTTTTTGTTTGTCGTTAGCAAAATAACGCAAATAGTTTTGAAAATATCATTCTAAAATTTTACGATGTGTTTGTGCCTCAACTGGTTCGATGTGTTCCTTTACCGTCATGACCTGGACCAAATCTTCGCTTCTTGATCACTCTCAAATTTTTGTTAACATTGCAGTAAACGGAGATTTAAGTTTATTGGGAATGGTACTATAATTGGCTATTCAAAGGAAGATGATTTTCTCAACTATTGCTTAAAATTTAATCCAAATACTTGCAAAGACTGACATTTCAACACTGTACGACAGCAAATAAAGATAACGAGACATGCAAGTACCATCAAATCGTAGTAGAGACTTTGCACTGCGTCGCAAAGTTTTGTTGTCACTGTCATAATTTAATTCCTGTTTTTAATTATTCTTTACCAAAACCCTTATAAATAGTTATGGCTTTTCTTCCAAGTGAATCACTGTTTTAAAAGCCTACCTCAAGTATATTTGAAAAATATTTTTTATTCACTCTGTTCTGCTTCTTCTGTTCCCTGAGCTACGAAAAGCGTCTGACAGAAAAAAACTCAACCCCAACTTGAAATATAAACGAACACTTTTGATAAAAAGAATTTGGAGAAATTAGAAAACTGTAGACCTACCTCAAATAATCCTGATATACAGAGGTGCACTTTCCTGTGCATTGTCGAATTAGATATGCGAAGTAAAAAGGCACTTCAATGCTGATGTATATAAATTTTAAAACTCTACAATTTACAAACAGAAGTATAAATAAAACTACAAATGACTATAAATACTCTATAGGTATTCTACTTAATAATTACTCTTTAGTGAAAACTGCTTTCTACATTAACTGCTTTTCATACGAATTGTTATCTGGCACCTGGAAATAAATTACAAGAATGGAAATGATGAATCGTTGACTACAAATTACGTGACGAGGTGAGAATTCACTTTTGGTCCTTTTGAAAAACTGTAAATAACATTGTAGTGGTAGGTGTACTAACAAAACGTTTGCAAGATAATGGTTATGGCACTGTTTCCAGGTATACATAAAGCAAAATGCTCTTCGAGATAAATCTCACATAGGCACGTTAGAATCGTCTACGTGCATCTGTCTCAAGAGAATTGACCAACAGTCTTGTAATTGTGCCCCTTTTTTAGCTTCCTCTCGCTCTCATATTTGTTTGTTTCATATCTTCAGTCATTGATTTGCTCAATTCCTACTGACAAAATTTTGATCTGGTATACACTCAATGTCGATTTTCGTAACCGGTTTTTTTCAGTTTCTACGTCAACGGTGTCGGAAAAGGAGCCTTCCTTCCTTCATGTTATGAAAATGGTGATACTAAATATTGCCAAACCTACCATTAACGTCGACTGCATACTCCAGACAAACTACTAGGAAATATGACATGGAATATGAAAGAATGCAATAACGTAGCTTACCAAGATTTTTACGCACGAAAGTTGTGAATCCTTTATACCGTAATTTTCCGTCAATTGCCCGTAACCTGGAATAGCAATTTCTACGTTCGTTCTTACGTTTCTGAACATAGCTTTTTTGGCATCGCTATGTAATTGAGCAAGTCGAGGTATTCTGAATCAAATATTGCTGACCAATCCACTAAAAAGGGAACAAAACTACCAATTTGTTAGAAAGAATAAAGGATGGTGTACATGTATGCTATTCTCAAGTGTCTTTGAGAATGGATTCCATGTTCTTAGTATTCCTAAGTTCACTAGAGCTTAAAATGTATAACGCTAGTGTTCATCTCTACAACACTTCTGCATTGCAATCCCTGATGTATCTTTACACCTTTCCAAAAGGACCATATAAGTTTGTTATTTAAGGCCTACTGTCATGAATGCGATTGACGACACGGTTTGTGAACCTGCTTTGTATCTCGTGTTGAAAATGAAAAGGAAAGTTGACATTACAAATTGATAATAATTAATTCAAGACGTTTCAAAGTTTCCGTTTAAGACACCCTCTTACCTTTTGATACGTAAACATTCAATTCGGACGATTAGGGGTCGAGAATAATTAGTTATAACATCAATTGTTGTCTAACACTGGAACAACCTTTGATGCTTTATAACCAATAAAGTTGCCAGCTTATTAACCCTGTTATCAGACCGAAAAACCTTTACAAATTCATAGAACATAACAACAGCCAATCATGATATTCCGAACACATCTACAGTTACGATACCCACGACAAACATCTTAGGACCTAGTACATGTTGGTGACCACTCAAAAGACTACGGCGCAAGATCGGAGACAATGGAAGACAGTCATCAAGGACGCCTCTGTCAGGAATGGTTAATTGGACAATAGCAATTATGACAGTGTGCCTTAAATTGTAAAATTCGTTTTTGTGTTGCACTGACATTAAGCATTCTTATCTACAAATCAAGTATAATAATTGTACTATTGCTTACATAAAATCGATTGCTGTTCTGGCTTCGCTTTTCTATCTACAAATCTACAATAAATTTTACCACAAACGTAAAAATTTTCACTTTTTACAAACTGTTTGATTGGCTTTACAAAATTCAGTAACAAAACGTCTTCGTCTATTACCTCATATTGCTGCAGATTCATGTTACGTTAAATGGAGAGCGAACATGTCTCTGGTCAAAATAAATTCAAAAATAGAAACCCCTTTGTATCAGTAAAGTAGTACATGTGGAAGAGAGATAAAGCCTCTGTTTTCTGCACCGACTCCTCTGTTTTCTGCACCGACTCCTCTGTTTTCTGCAACATGTACCATGCCTATTAATAAGCTCGGTATTCCCCGATTATAAAGAACGCTGTCTAATTCTTTATTGCTTAATGTTCGAGCTTTGAAAGTGACTTCATTTTAAATTCTACTTAAAATCTCCACAGCACTTTTAGACAGGAAAGTTTATCGTCATTGTCTGTCCTTTCGCTTGTAAGCAAACTTAAATTGTACCGGAATCAGGTCGAACCCTGAAGTGAAAACCTTTGCGAGTTTTACAAGTCACAATGTTGTCGTACAATAGATTATGGACCGGTGATAAGGAAGTAGAATTTCTTGGAATGGTGAACACAATGTGCATATGTTTTGTCAATGGATTGTTTTGTAGCAAGAGTATCGTGATAATAACTAAGCAATTCTTTTATTGCAGATATGCATAGAGGTGCTTGGGTTCTTTCGACAAAATTCCCTTTCTAAACTCACAAAACTCTTTCAGGAAAGTTAGTACCTGTTCTGACATTTTCAATAATAATCCCTAAAGCCTGCCAGTCACCTCGAAGAGAGATGTTAACATAAATCACTACATTGTTGCAAATCACCTTCACGAATCTAGTGTAAGGGAATTGGTACAAGTTTATACAAAGGAGTATAATTTAAGTACCGGGTTGGCAAAGAGGGAAGGGGTTACTGGAGAGAGGTTTGATAGAAAATGGAGCTAAAGGGAGTTTTTGCAATACGGTTTAACAAATTAAGCTAATCAGCTTAGATAATGTATGTACAAAATACGTTTTATGATCAGACACTATATGCACGCAACATGTTTCATGATCAGATTGTTTCACAAAGCAGTTTAAGATCGTTTTAAACAAAACCCCTGCCAAACATATCCGTTCGCATATGGACAGAGCTGTGCACCACTTTAAAAACATTAAAAATATTATCATCCCCCATTTATCTTCTGTTCAAAATGATGCCCTTTGGCGTTCTAATCCATTAAGACATTCGCTAAAGAAACTAGAAATTTTGAATAAAACACCATCCCAAGACATGACAAGGCTGTTACCACTTCTTTTCATGGGGAACAATTCATACCTAACTCATTGTATACAACCTCGATTTCGATGAACTATATTCGTTATCTTGATGGACACGAGTCATTCTCAGGCAGATAATCAGAACAGTCGTATTCTTTTTCCAAACTTCTTGTATGTTTTTCAATCCACCTCATGTTTGATCTAGAAAAAGGATCGAAAAGTTCGTAAAATGAATCAGTACTCCAACCAATAGCAAGAAAAAGAGTGGAAATGTAATGCAATGTATGCTTTTTACTTTGTAGTAATCAGCCCATTGGTTAGAAATAAGGTTTAAATCAAGTAGAGGAGCACGCGAGGCAATGCAAATCTTACTTTCCTTGCTCCAACATATTCATCATGTGTAAAGAATGTGATTGGAGATGTACCCAGCTTGGGTTAATGACACACTCCTGCAATCACCCAGTCTTTAAACGAGGCAGTTATTTTTGGCATGTTTTCGACGTTTCAGGGAAGAAATTTAATAAGTCGTCTATTAACTCTTGACCAACGTCAAGTAAGCATCAACATTGGAATTTTAATGTAAAAAGACTTAAGGTTTCACGTAATTGTTGAGTTGTAACGGTTAGTTTTGGTTTTCATAATGGTATATAGCTTACAATTATCTAGAAGAAGGACCAAATTTTCAATTTACTGCCTTTTCATCTAAAAAGTGACTTATTGTTGAACAAGGTTAAAACATTTGTAAATAAACTACTTAATCATTTCTAACAGTCCATTTCTCAACTTAATCCAAACTTTTCACCATTAGCCATCGGGCAGCCATCTTCATTTTCCAAACTTCAAATAGAGCTCGAAAATTTCTCTTTTCTAACAATTCCTCTTTTCTAAATCAAAGCTTGGTTATCAGTTATAATTTTTAGGTGGGTGGTACAGTTATATGACCCCTATATGTAACAGATCTTGGGCTTTATTTCAATTGTAATTCGATTTCTTTAAAGTTCCTTTAAAGAGTCTAAAAGATCTTGTGACTTATGTTAGCTAGAGATATGAAGAGAATTAGGCAAATATATCATTTAGAAATTAAATCGAATTTATGAACATCTCAAAACTAAAAATCAATTATGAAAAAGTAACTTGTGTAAATTTCCCTTATCGCCAATAAAATGATGTTGGTGCAAAAACAATCACATCACTTGGACTGGGAGAACAAATTTGCCCGATAAATATCTACTTCAAATTACCACAAGCTGAAGGGAAATGAAAGTAACTATCAATGATTACACAGGAACAACGTGACTAGATATGTCTGCCGTACTCATCACCGCCCGGAAATGTGACTGTGTGAAAAGAAGATTCTACGAGGTCCGTTCTAATTGTTCTGTAATGCAATTTCAATAACCTCATCTGAAGATCTGATTTCAAGTTCATAACAATTTCAAAGGATACAGCAAAATACAGTTGTTAACACTAATCATCAAATGACGAAGGAATCGGGTCAACACCATTCAAACAACAAGCAATAAGCCGTCCGACTGATTGTCTGCAGCTATATTAGTAAAGTTGCATGTTGTCTGCAGCTACATTAGTAAAGTTGCATGTTGTCTGCAGCTACATTAGTAAAGTTGCA
>JANTCA010086947.1:0-14038 GCA_024741275.1 Chironex yamaguchii | reverse complement strand
CCACCCCCCATGGTGGTGACAGTGGCAAGTTGTACTTCTAATGTATCCTTCGGTGCTCAAGGAATTCCTGCAAAATAGGATCAGTAGGAAATTTTTGCATTATCTTGTCTGCAATCTTAAAGGTCTTGGCATTGTCCAAGTTGATGAGCCTAAGTGTACCACCTCTGGAGCAAAACCTTGTCAACCAATTTAAAAAGATGGAGGTATTTGAATCCTCTTATGATTAAAATAAATAACCCTTGTCGAGCAACTAGTAAACAAGGCAATATACACCCTTTTCTTACCTCCAGAACTCTCCTTGATAAACAATGGACCTGAAAATGGACCTACCCCTGTATTCCGGAACGCCAAACACTTACTCTAAAGTCTGGTAGAACTGATTCTGTAACTCATATATTTTCTCTCTATCGTTCTACAAATCCAGCATTTATTTATTACCTTCTTCGTCTGTTGCATACCTTGCATACCAAAAATCTATTCCTAAGCTCGGGTAATGAAGACTGAAGCTTGCTGTGCTGCATTCGCTAGTGGCAATCCTTAATGAACAATTCTGTTAATGGTTGGTTCTTTGAGATAAGTATAGGGAACTTACTTCGAAATTCTAAGTCTGAATTCTCTAATCTTTCCTTACATACTAAAATCCAATTCTCTTTGACTACACATAGTAGCACTGATAACTTTACCATCTCTTAAGCATATTGAGTGTCAAGGATCCAAATATTTTGTGCAGCTTCTACTTCTTCCACAGTAGATTTATCCGCCTTAATCATTGATCATAGTCTCTTCTTTTTTAGATTACCAACAAATCTTGACACGTATGCTGTTACCCTGAGAAATTTGGTTAATCTCGCATACCTGTGTATATCAATTACCTTGCTAACTGCACTCCTTTCTTCATTTACGACAATCATTACAACGGTATTCTTCCTCTTCTCTGCTCTAATCTCTGAAGAGTCCTGGTAGGCTGAAAATTTCGGCATACTCCTCTCACCTTTTTAAACATTGGGGTCTTCCCACCATAATTTGCTATCCTTCAAGTGGCTAGCAGATACCCCTTTTTCAACACCAGTCACGTGACTCCAGTCTTCCTTTGTAGTCAGACGCAAGACTTCATCGACCCAGTGCTGCACAAATTGCTTCCACTCTCCCTAATTTTGAATCCAGATGACAGTGGCCTTGCCATCCAGCCAGTACCATATTTGTTTTAAAATTGGAACTTATAGCCTCTAAGACTGTGACCATTTATGTTGACAAAACTCTGACCGACATCAGTTCAAGTCGCAGGATTGTTACATGTTTTAAGGGAGCAGCTCGCGTTTTAGCTGTAAGCAGCTTAGTATAGATGTCTTGCGCAGGGTTAAAAAACAAGAATATCATAGCACGATATACTCTCTTAGGTCCCGTCCACACTTATCTGGACTTTTTTATCCGTTTTCAAAAAGATTTGCGTCCACATGTATTCGCGAATACGGAGTTCTCCAAAGTGGAACTTCGAAAAGTTCCACTTTGGAGAGCGTTTTCAAAAGTTGCGTTTTCGGTAACCGAAAACGCCTGATACGTGTAGACGAAAGCCGAAAACGGATATAAAAGTTGCCTTTTCAAAAAAATCCAGATACGTGTGGACATGGTCTTACTGGTATCGGCAAACCCATCGAATTGGTAGCTCAAAACGTCCGCATTAGTCACATGCTGTAGACAGTAGGAATGGGAATCACTTAAGTTTCGTTCAAGCTCCTCGACTACTTCTCCCATCAAATACACATTTCTGGAGGGAGTGGATCATCCCACCCCATCTTATTCAAGCATAATTCTTGAAATAGAATCCTGGTTACTACTGCAACAGCGTTATACGTCAGTGGAGGTCCGACAGAGATGTCCGAGTGATAAGGATCACTCGCTTGGTAGTTGGTTGTGCCTTATCAATTTCCTTTCCAGCATTGCTAAGATCGAATTCCAGGGTGTCTATTTCATTATCCCAAGTGATACCTAACTCCTTTGGTTTTACATCTAGAGTTTCAGGTCCACCTAGAGGTGTTTTTTGAAAAGAGTCCTATTAGTAGCGTCCTCTTCTCTTTCTCCTTTTTGTGACATTTCCCTTGCAAACACTACGTTATTTGTCTTCCACTTACAACAAAGTGAAACCACTTTCTTCTTCTTCTTTCTTCATCTTTCTTTGTCCTTCTCATAGAGTGCTATTGCTGTTTGAGTATCTACACAGCTTATAACTAGGTCATCGACAAAAAACACCTCCAATCAGCTACTTTACAAGAGTAGGGAGTTCCTTCTCATATTTATCTATATGGTGCCTGAGCACACAATTGAGATGAAGTGACGAGGAATTCCACTTAGAAACAACCCGGTTGAAGCAATACACTACAAACTGCGGATCTTTAGCATGTATATCATGAAACCACAAGAATCTCAGGCTATCACTCTCTTGGGTGTATCTCTATATTCAGGAGTGCCTTGTCGATGTCTCCCACACGTGCCACAGGGCTGATGATAAAAATGAGTCAAAAACCGTCAAAAATGAGTGAGGTAGGTGAAGGACTTAAATGAAGGCAATCATTGAAAGATACTCCAGCTTTTTGATCCTTACAGGATACTTCGTACATTGCTTTAACCTTAGTGGCCTCTGTATTTTCCCTAATCATCGCACGGTGTGGGAGATAATGAATCTGGCATGCACATTCAAGCTCAGTTACCTTCTCAATAATTCCATCTTGCACCTGGTGAGAGATTACATCTTTATACTTTACAGCAATGTCGGAACTCTGTGGAAGTTTCCTTACTTCTGCACGGGAATATTATAATCTGAAAGCAAGGACGTGTGGCCTAAAGAAACCACACTGAATATCTTTGCCAAGTACAGATAATGTCATCAAGCACAGTTTCATGCACCTTGTCTTCCTCACGTATTCCTATACTATCCAAATCTTATAGCTTGTGTAGAGAAGCCTTTAACTCTCCTTTTCCAGTTTTCTGTAGTCGGTTCCGAGACAATGCAATAGTAAACATCACAGTCAGAGGCATCCAGTTGCTCACCTCATAGTGGCCCAGATAGAACCCAGCGCAAGCACCTCTTCACGGCACCTTGCTCTTGTTGCCCCTTGTTTTGCTCTTTCTTCTTGCAAAGACCAAATCCAGCCAGAATCTATAAGGCAGTATGTTAAATAAATAAAACTTAAATAAAACTGCTCCTGAGGTATTTCATAACTTCTTCAAAAAGGTTGACCACCACAAAAATACTAGAGTCAATGGATTCAACTTGATCATGGTTGTCAATGGTAAGAACTGAGAGCGCAAAGGGAGGATTATTTTTCAGTTGTGCAAAGATATAATATGCGTTACCAACACATCTAAATACGGAGAAGTACTACCTTGGATTCAAACAAGGACTTAAAGTACATTTTATGGACTGAAAATCTTAATCGTAGGCTTTGATATCTCTTATGGAGAGAAAACTTTTTGAGTTTCTATAATTTTTTATTCCTTTAAACTTTACAAAAAAGCTTCTTTTTTCTTAAGGTAACAGGGCCTCTATTGATAGCAGCTAATGCATCATAGCTGATACAACGACTTTGAAAAAATAATGCATTATTATTATCATTATCATTATTATTATTATTATTCAACTGCATAATGTTGAATTAACTACCGGCTTTGACACAAACCTTGATTCTAATTATGATCGTAAATTAAAGAAGCATGAGGGTTTATGTACCAACTTAAAGAAGTTGTATGAGGTTAATTTCATCAGTCTCAGCATGAGTGTTATTGGTGGAATATGTAGCAATAGTAAATCAATTATGCTCATGTTCAAAAAATTGACGGTTGACAACTCGGACTACTTAGAAAGAAAAATAATAGGATGCATCATTAAATCAACTTATTATATATTTTGTAGACGAAAAAAGGAGTGGACTAATCCAGAACTTTTGATCTGGTAATGATTATTGTATCACAGTGCAGGTCTATCGAATGTCTTGTAAATTCAAATATGCCTATTAAATGTGATTATTTGAATGCAATGCTGTAGAAGAAATAAAATGTATCAGAAAATTACCAAAAAATTGGCTGTACAATCAGATCTTCTTATTTTCTGTTTTGTCGACGTGATAAGGACTGGACTAATCCTGAGCTTTTATGTTGGTAACTTTCTCTTTTTGTCGTGATCATTTGTTACTAAGATTTCTGGCACACATTGTAATCGATTTGGGTATGCCTTACTGAAAGTGAGTATCCAACTGTATGCATTGAGTCAAAAAATATATTTGAAGTTGATTATTATCATTATTATTATTATTATTATTATTATTATTATTATTATCATCATCATCATCGTTAACCAAACAAGACGGTAGACGGTATGAAACCTTGGAGCCTCGCCTATTTTCTTAATTGCAAAGTCCTACATTAATGGATCCAGAAATCCTACACCTTTAGGTCGTATCCTGGAGGGAGCCCTGGTGAATGCGCAGCACAGGATCTGATGCAGGTGGTTTTAACCTTGTAGAAGATGCCTAGTACCTCTGCTCCCATTTCAAGACCAACAAAATTTGTAGTTACAATCAATTATTAGTTAAAATTCAGAATCACTTGCTATGGATAAAGGTGCAAGAGTTGTCTGCATTATATGTAACTTAGTACTCGGATAAGCAAAAGGAATTAAGGAATTTTGAGTACTGGATGGGAGACTAGTAGGGAATTTGAAAAATTAAAGCCTGTGCATTTAGCAGGAAATATGAAACAGACCACCTGTAGTTGAGCTTTGATGACGGCTCTAAAGACTACATACAATTGATGATGTTGACACAATAGAAATTATACATATTTGAACCTAATGAACTGCTTTTATGAAATCTGATTTGTTTGCTTACATGATTTCCACTATACAAAAAGAAGAAATTACGTTAAGTTGGTTTCACTAATCGTTAATTGTTTTTAGTAATTGATTTTTGGGTCTTCTGAGATCATTATGATCTTATATATCCTTGTATTTAGTTTTATTTCAAAGAAAACCAAAAAAGTTAAACAATTTTCTTAAGGATTTTCTTTCAATACTCAAATTTGGCCGTCGGATAAGAAAATTTTCAGTACTGATACTTAGCCAAAATTCGTTATAAAACGCGTGTATGATGGACGTGGTCATGCCAGTGGTATGCCGCCTGCCTTATGTATGGAGCTCATGCAAATTAAAAAGGCATCCTGAATCTCTGATAAATGCTAGCTAGTTGGCTGTGAAGTTTACCGCCTTGAAATGTAATTCTCGTACTGTACATATTCTCGTTTCGTTAGGATAACAACAGCAACCTATCGGATGGCTACGTCATGATGAGTCGGATTTCTATTTACATTCGAATACGCACGCGTGAGATCGAAGAGCCAATTGCCAAAATGGCGCTAGCAGGAGAGAGAGACATCGTCTTTGCCAATTTTCAGGTGAGTCGTTTAAACGGATATGGAATTGATGTTTGTCGATCGCGAGATTTTTACATAACTCTAACGCCCTATTTCTCTTTGATACAAATAGGCAGCATCGGGTATTGAAAACGTCGATGAGTGTATTTCAATTTTAGAGGAATGCAACTGGGATTTAGTGGTAAGTTATCAGACCTTAAGATCACTTAGTCTGTTTAGACCCATGTCTGGGCCTTTGAAAGATAGGACCCCCTTCCGATATCTAAATGTTATTTAGGGAATTGCAATGTTAGAAGTCTGGATTTTTTCCGTTATTTGATGTCCTTTATCGACAGTAATGATCGTAATGATTTTCTAACGATTTCAAGGCCTTTAAAATTGCATATCATTATGCCCTGAGTGTTTTAAGGTTACCATGACCTCAAATTCTTGGCTGTGTGAAATACAAGATAGTAGTTACTGTAAAAATCGTAAACAGAAGCATGTCGGATTTTGATTAGCGAGATCGACTGGAGAAAAAGGGCTCGCGGACCATTTCCAGCATTATCGGTTGGTGATGTAATAGCGGGTTCCTGTTACAAACACTGGGACGCTAGGATTTCTGACTCATTTTAATCGTACATTATGTTCACCTGTCGTTTGTCATGGAAAACGCCAAGGTGGAGTTTTTACGTACTATGTATGTTTTTGGTTGTCCCAGTTAAGTGATCGAGGGAGATGTGTTTTGCAGTAATTGTCATCTGACATTCATTGTTATGTATGCAATTTGTGACGTTCATCAGACATATAGATTTAGGTACCCTACATGGATGGAGACAGAAAATGGGCCACTTTCGACTTTAAATCAAGATCTAAATATAGTCACCAACGCTTTAAAGGTTAAGTCAGTCTGATGATGAAAAGTGGGATTAATTACGTAATGTTGTGATTTGACGCTAAAAATTTCTGCAAGAGTTGTTAAAACTAATTCTGATAACGCGGTCAAAGATAGAATGTATTGATGTACGCTTATTATCTGCACAAGATATGTAGTTGCAGTTGATAGCCCTTGGCTTATCTGAGTAGCAAGCACATGGTTTGTCCTTTCTAAGTGTCTAAATTTTTATGATTCTGCTTATATCTGCAATTACAGCAAGTTAGCAGCTCTTGTCACATGTAATCTAAGTAGTCAGCAGGGAGATTCAAACCACTTTCCTCAAGGTTAAGGTCAGAATTCAAATTCGTGTAGTTTAATCAATCAATTATGCATTTATGCAAAAGCCATGGGTATCAAAATGGTAGATTTATTATGATAGTTGAATTGATGATGTAGATACCTGTTACCTATCCCTTGACATCTGGGGTCATTGTTGCTTGTGAAGATGCTGCAACAACCCTCCTCCACTTGTCTCTGTCCTTTGCCGATCTCAGGTTCTGAACTTTCCAGGTTCAGTCTGGTCCATTCCTGGATTTTATCCTCCCACATCTTTCTATTTCTTGCTCTTCTTCAAGATCCGATCAATCTTGCAACATTTGATATGGACCATGTCAACAAACATACCACTGCAGGTCTCGACACACCAGGAGTTATAGTTTAACACTATTGCTTTGTAACTCTAACACTGTTGAAAGACATTTGAGATTGTCAGGTGCTAATCAGTGCTGGAGAATAAACAAAAAATTGTGTGTATATATATAATCTTGGTCTCTATGCGTGTTGATCACATGTACATGGTTTTGTCAGTGAAATTGATGAAATACATGTAATAGTTTAAATGCTTGTTTATGTATTTACATTTTTCAGTCAATATACAAATTATAAAAAACTAGTCTGTGAATAGCAATGAAAATGTAAACAAATGTAAAAGAATAAACAGACACATGCATAAAATTATGAAAGCATTTTTTATGTTATCAAAACAGTATGGATGATATGATCATGATATGTGATATGTGATTATAGTATAGTATAGTATGGTATAGTGTAGTATAGTATTGTATAGTATAGTATAGCATAGTATATTATAGTATAGCATAGTAATAGTATAGTATAGGATAGGTGAGTATAGTATAATATAGTGTAGGACTATATAATGTAGTATACTTAGCATATCGCCCATTTCCAGTCTTGATACCTCCTTCCTTTACAGGCAAAGGAGTTTGACATATCCTTAAGTGTTGACCTGTATATCAGACATCAGGTCTCAACAGTTCTCTGTGGCAGGCACAAAATGCTTCCTCTTTAACATACTGACTGGTCGTAGTACTAGAATTGAAGTATTGTTTCTGGTTCAGAGCACTTGGTCCCATTGAAATTGTGAGGACTATCCAATTCAATTTGTATGAAAATTTTAAGCATGATGTCCCATTTGTACTTATTTCACAAACAGTTGGCTCTTCTGATAATTTCAAGTTTTGTATTGGAAAAATTTGCTGTTTATTGTAATATCCCTTGGAAATGGCCAATTTCAAGTAACAAGACTTTGATGATTCGAATCTTAAAATCCTCAAAAGGGAGGGAAAACACCAAAGAGTACCATGAATGTAGCATCCATTTAGCACATTACATGTATATATAATTTAAAACAAGAAGCAATCACAGAGTGCAAACTTCTGCAGAGCCAATGGGGTCAAGTGGGATTTTCAGTTTTCTGCATATCTAATTGATTTGCACTAACAAGAGCCATTGTAACTGGGTTTTGCCTTTAACAATTTCCAAAGTATTTTACATTTGGTGAATGATGTCGTAAAATATATCAATGAATGTTTTCCCTGTTGGGGTCCCCCCTAGTTGTGGTTTCATGTAATATTAAATATAAGGTCATTTCTAATAGCTGTGGCCCTAAGTCCAGATGTGGTCCAGATCACCTACAAATAGCAATCTTATTTTGACACCCATTTAAAACATAACATAAAAATTCTTCCATATTTCCTTCAACTTGTGTTGCTAACAGACACAGAAACTGACTAAGAAATAAGCAACTGCAAACATTTAGGCAGAGGTAGTAGCAACAGTTAAATAGAAACAAGTCCATTTCAATGGTATGAAACTTGAAATTTTGTGCTAACTATGTCATCAGCAACATAGGAACAGTCAGGTTGCTTTACTATTATTACTCTTCAGAAATTTCTCATTGGAACCTCTTCCATTAAGAGATCTTTTCCTAAAATGTTGGTTATGGGATATAAATATGGTATATTACCCTAGCATAGGGACAAGGGACAGTGTTTTATTTACCCATTAAAATATGTTGAAAATATATCAGCAGTTTTTATTGCCACCAAGAATTTGATAGCAGTAACAATGTCTTGTACTCTGGGTGCCATTGGCCATGAGATGTACTGTTGAATAGTCCGCCAAGTTACTTAGGTATTTAAACCACAAAATGTCTTATGAGCTTTGTAAAATTTTATTTTAGCTTTTGAGCATTTGATTTGGAACTTTTCAATCAAGACAAGAAATTTGAGCTGTGTTTTGATGTCAGCTGTCGATGTTTCTTCTTTGTGTGAACTTATTGTCTATGTTGTTTTGCTGTGTCTTGTCTCCTTTTTTGCCAACAAGAATGTTATGCAGCACATAAAATCCAGTGGTGTTTGCTTCCAGTTGTGATTCTAATTAATTATTAATTCTTTTAGCTGAGCATGCTCTCTATTAGCATTCAATAATTATGCTCATAATGTTGCGAGGACAACAGATAGTTATATTGAATGTCACTTGGCTATTCTTTTGCTAAAGTATGCAGTGTTTATCTCATGTACTTATTAGATCTATATCTTATTTACTGGTACCAGCTTGCCATATAATTTGTGAAACAGTAAATAGTTTGTAATATATGTAAGTTTATTAATGATATATATTTTTTCAATCGTAGTCTGCGATTAATGCGGTGGTTCAACGTTCATCGGATCCATTTCAGTCACCAAGGTAAGTACTTACAATTTTCCATCTTCAAGTTTTGTAAATAAATTGTTTTGAGGGACTGATTTAAGGTAATTTATGTGCTTACTATCTCACAGTTTAGGTCTTACAGAAACACATACTGCCTGGTTGCCCTCTTCCCATTTTCATTTTCTTGTACCTCCCCCTCCCTTTTCACTATTGTTCCCTTCCGTTCTTACTCTTTGCCTTTGTATCTGTTTTCTTCTCTCCTGTTTTCACTCTCTGTCATCCTCCCTTCTTATTTTTGTTCCCCCTTGCTATTTGTTTCCTCCTCCCTTCTCATTTGTTCTCACTTGTTCTTTGTTTGCTGCTCCGTCTTTTTTTCCTTTTTTCCCCCCTCACCTCCCATGCTCCCTTTGCTTCTCATTGTTTCTTTCACCACTCACCCTCCCTTCGAATCTCTCTTCTTCACCTCAAACGTCTCTTTCTCCCCTCCTCTTCCATCTTTGCTCATTCTTTCTCTTCCTGATCCCTTACTTTTCTTTACTTCCTCTATGCCTTGCTTCATCTCTGTTGTTTTTCCTCTCTGTCTTCCCTCCTGCCTCTGTCTTCACGCTTCCCTTCTTGTTTTCCTCTTCTCCTTGCCTTTCGTACCTCCTTATTTCCCTCCTTACCCCTTTCCCTGCATCGTTTCTTGAATTCTGCAAAGCAGTTAGCTCAGATGCTTGTTTTTTACATGTGAGTTTTAGGTTATTCTAGAGATGTTTTCCTTCCACAGGTTGCCATTAGAGTCAGTTCTAACTACAAGTAGACTGTCACCTCCAGTAGTGGATTTAGACCCTTCTCCTGTTCGAATTGAAGAAGACATTGAAAGAACAGCAATGCCTCCAGTTTTAAGAGGACGAGAGCTTAAATTTATCATTGAATTGCCCGGACGTGCTCTTCCTATTTCTGTTTCTGAACGAGAAAGAGTTGGTAAGTCAGCATAGGAGACAAATATCTTTTGTTTCCAAAGTGTGTATGCAGTACATAGAAGCTATTGCGTTTTTTAACTTGTGATTGATTGTTCATTCCCTTTCTTTTTTATTTCATTTGATATGAAATTGAAAGCCAAGAACTGAGAATGTGCTAACTTTTTTGTAATTCAAATCTATTACATGAGTAGTAGCTGTACATGGTTAACCAGTAGAATTATTAAAGGCCATTTGTATTAGGCTTCGTATAATTCCACTGTGATGCGAGAAGGGTTGGACTTAAAGTGTACAGATGCTAGTCTTATGTTTGCTCCCAACAGCTATGCTTCCTTCACCAAACCCTATAACCATTCTTGTCCTATAGTCTTGTTCACTTAAAAAGACACCAGGTTTCTTTGTTGCTTAGGTGTCTATAGCTCTTTATCACAAGGTCTACCACATCAATTTCAAACGATAATTTAAAGTTTTCTTTTCATTTTATGTCTGGTCCTTGTCTTTGGTTTTTCACACTGTGTCTTTTGTTATTGCATTGGTCATAATGGTTGAAAAGATCCCCTAAAACGTATTGACTTCATGAACTATTATCTCATGGAATCACATAACCACAGGTCTTTAATAATGTAATGATTTTATTTGTTATGTTGGATTAACAGAGCCTGACTTTGATTTTGCTGAGTATGGTAAGAGAAAACTATAAAAGCAAAAAAAACAACAAAAAATAAACAAAAAAACCACAACTATTTTACTTCACTTATCAATTTACATTTGGCTGAAAGTTGCATTGATCATTAACCTCAGCAAAGATGTAGAATTGCTTTTGTTAGCATAACCTTGTGCACCCCAGTTAGTTATAAGGAGCAATTACCTCACTACATATAGATATAGGATATGGCATGTGCTGTCAAGAAGGGACTTTTTATGTGGCCTAAGTACGCCATATATCTTGGAAATATATTGCTAAGGATGAACCAAGTTTGGTTAGAAACATCTTAAAAAAACAAGCTTTGATTTGTCAAATGAAAGATCTTATTAGGAATAACTTACTGGAAATGACCATGGAAATTGTGAAGTTGACTGTGGTATTTTTGTTACCTATTAGCTACTAATCTGAACACTGCTACATCTTATGTCAAACTAACCTGGATTTAACAGATAGAAGAAATTTTCAAAAGATCATGGGGGAAAAATGAAATCAAGGGCAGCAGTTGGTGGTAAAAATCTGTTTGAGCCTAATCCAATTTGTTTCAAAGGTTGCCCCAAAAAATCTAAATTATGGGCACTTGGGGAATGTTTTTGACATCTGTTCTGTTCTGCTTTGAAGCAGTAGCAAAAGCATAGTATGTAGCCAAATAGTAATTCAAATATCAATGCCAACATCACTTTGTGTTTACCTTGTCACCTCAAAAGATTTTTAATTGCCATCTAATCTGTTATGAATCATAATCTGTGGTACTGTTGATAACCTATCAACAGTGCCATAGGTAATGATTTACAGGAATGAGAAGGCAATTAGCGATCTTTTTTCAGGGCAATAGATAGCAGTTAAATACCAATGGCAGTTGTGTAGTCTTGATCATGGTATGAATTTATCATTTCTTCTACCATGATGTCACTAAGGCTTTAGTTGCCCTGCTACGCATCAGTGCATATTGTTATCCTAACTTGAGACAAAGCGACTTGTCCTTCTTGGTATGAGATTTTGACTTCTCGTACCACAGCAAGTTTAACCCTTCATCTGAATGTTAAGCTGATCTATCACCTGATTTTCTTTTCGAACTGTGTTACAGTAAATACGGATCAGGTTTTAGGAAATGAGTACTATTGGGATGTTTTTATATTTTTTATTGTATGTTCATTATGTATAGGAGCAAATTAAAAGATTGCTTCTCGTGCAATGTGTTGACATCTTTTCCCAAAACTTTCCACTGCATAAACTTATGCAATGTTTACTTAAAATCTAAATAGTATTCAAGTCTCTGATGAGTCAAAAAATGCTTTAAAATGCTTCGTTAACAACTTTTTTATGCAAGGAAATTATTAATTTTTCTTTTCGAGCTGTTCACAATTTCACAGATCTAATACTGAAAACATTTTACTCCTAGCTGCCCCTGCATAAAACCGAGGATGACTTTCGTCGTCTATCTTTTTCTCCAAATTAGTTGATTATCGTATTCACTACATTCCTTTGAGTTAGTTCAATTACCTTGTACACAAATGTTAATATGTATGTGCCAAGAGTGCTCAGTGTTTTGATTGTATCTTACATTGTTTTGACCTTTAGTTTATTGACACTACATGATTATCATTTTAACTTATTACATATCAGTGCTAAATTCTGTAAGATAATCCTAAAGCGACACTTAGCTAGAATCATTTTTCATTCCACTGCTTCTATCTCTGTAATCATTTTTATTGTGCTGTGCATTATGGAGTAATGATAAATTATTATAATTTGTATTTGATATTAAAAAAACTCCATAACTATAAGAGCCAGAATTTGTTATATATTTGTTACTTGTCTATATTGGGGGAAAGGAGGGGGGATGTTGTTTGAATTTTTTGTTTTTTAAAAATGTGGTTGTACTTTTTGAAAGTATTTTTCTTGTTTTCATCTCTTGATGCTTTTATTTAGAGGCTATCAAACGGCTGATTGAAATGCATACTGGTATTCCTGAGAGTCAACAGCAGCTTCTTGGATGGCCAGAGGAAGTAGATGATCAAGTGAGTCCTTAATACTGTTCGTGTATCCGCATGAAGGGAATAGTGGTTGTGTCTTTGCACATTTAGAAAATGATGATCAAATTTAGGCAATGCAATTAAAACATATATACATGATCTCAGACCAAGTTTACTGCTCATGTAAAACCTTATTGTTTTATTGCAGTTGCAGGCATGATAAAGAATCCAAAAAGGATGTAGTTCACCTCTTTGCTTCTTGTAATAGTTTAAAGAGGTTGGTTGTGAATATTTTGCAGGAGCTGAGCAAATGGATGCACACCCTTATTTTGTTCTTCAGCCTAGCTACCCTTTAAAAATTTTTTTTGGGAATTTCTTAAGATTAAACCTCCATTAATTATAGCTAAGATAGCTCTACCAGGATATAAACCTTGCTGTAATGATAGGTCAGATACATGGTAGTTGATTGTCCTTTGTACAAATTGTGGTGATATGTGTGCTACTGTGACAACATGGTTTACATGAATAGATTCTAGAAGTGGACAGATCCACCTTATACTTGGTCTGGAATACATGTGTTTAGCAGTTGTAAATACTTTACAAGCAACTTAGCAAGTAACACCAAAGACTCTGTTTTCTTGTAGTATGTTCATTACAGTAGCGTTAAGATAGTGTTAAGTTTGTTAAGATGGTGATAAATCAATCTTCTTCATGTAATTTGTACGAGGTGTATCGATATTGAAGAGTTCTGACAAAAACTGGTTCCGAGACATCATTGCTAATGTGATCAACTGATCATATCAAAGCAATTATCCGATAAACTAGTCTTCAAAATTTACAGAAATATTACTGCATATTTTTTTCATGTAACGTTGCTGCAAAAAGATGTTAGGGACATGAAAAGTGATTCATTTTCACTTGCTTGACTTTATTGCCATTGTTGTAGTGAATTTTGTATAAGCACCATTTTACTGCCATCGTATGTGACTTCGTATTCGCGTCATTTCAATTCTGGTATAAATGTGCAGTAGGAAATTACTGACTTCTCTACAATTTCTCCTTAGCTTATATACAACATTAAGATATTTATATTACATCATAAAAATTA
>JANTCA010086936.1:0-14038 GCA_024741275.1 Chironex yamaguchii | reverse complement strand
CGTTTCATACTCTGAGGAGTGTCAGACGAAAAAAGCTTTTAAGTATGATTTTAGCGCAATGTCGCAAATTTTCAAGGGTATGTATGTATGTATGTATGTATGTATGCATGCATGCATGTAATGTATGTATGTATGTATGTATCAATGTATATTTGAGAAGCCAGTAATTTTATGAGAAGGAGGGACCTTCAAGTTTCTCTAAATATCTTTCCTTTGTTTCTCTTCACCTATTAATGTACTTAGATGACATTCTACAACGTACAAGACCTTACAAACACTAAAACACTATACCAACACAAGACTATCCTCCGCAAGAAACGCCGTTCACGGACTTTATTGTTTGCCCCTTCATCGAATGGTTGCCATTGACAACGGGCCTTGTGACGCAACACCGAAAAAGTCTATTGGCAGTAGACAAGCGCTGCCATAAGTAATAATGTAACTAAATAAAACTCGATTATCGAAGTTTTGACTGACGCAAGTAAATAAGTATTTTAAGAATTAGATGCGGTAGACTACAAGCTTCCAATCCAGTACAAAGATAAAGATATTTTGTACCTTAAGTCAAATACTTCCAGAGAATAAAATGTTGCAATGCGAGGTGGAACAGTTACCATGAATTTGTTGTAAGTAGGGAATAAAGGAATCATTAATTACCTCCGTTATGCCACATCAACAAAGGCATAAATAGATGCGATTCTATGTTTAAATTCGAAATTCACCGTTTTAGCATACGTGAATTCCTAGATATATGGTATTTTAATGTAGATACGGAGTATTTTAGTGTCACGTCTCATATGGGGACTGGGCGGCTGTGGAAACGTCTAGTTCTCTATAAGTCCTATTGTCAGTTGATAAAAAATGTTTCAAATTTATCGCTTAGACATGTTTTATAGTTTGTTTACGGAAGACGTGTGAGCACATACGATCTGTAGTTGCTGATATTTTGAACACTTCAATGTCTAACAGAGTTCAAGTAACAATTCCTCTTTACATAATTTGTGTAGGGAAGTGCCCACCCACGTTTCCTTTGCCCTTGGGCCACATAGCTGTGCAAGAACAATGAAGGTTACAGAAGGGGTCCGACTTATAACACCGTTTTATTTCCATAGAAGAATTACTTCCAGTTTGTCTTTGGTGTACGCCGATCGGGGGGGTCAAAACCACCAACCACTCCCGCATGAAAGGTAAACATTCTATTACAAAATCACTACAGCATTGTATGTACTTATAAATCCTGTGCTTACAAACATACTAAATAATCTTGCATTTTAAATTTCTTATGGTATATAGATATATATTTTGGATCACGCAAACGACAAATGTCGAAAAGTTTACAGAACGTTTTTAGTGAGTTTATACAACATTATTTAAACGATTAAGGTGTATGCTTTTAAATGCATATGTATATACGTATACATAGGTACTTCAATCGACAGAGCATGTTATTTTGTGCGCACTGTTTGAATTGTTATTTTGGTACATCAATTATTTTCTCCTCCATGAAACATGATAGAGCACTCGCACTTTGACAACACGTGGCTGTAAAGCAACCAAGTGTGTTCATTTGCCTTTTTACTCTATGGCTTTCTCATCTTTGTAACTTACAGTCTGGATCAGGGTTTTTTCTGTGGGTTGCGTACAGTATGTTCCTTAATTTACACTCCGTTTTATAACCGCAAAACTACAGACTGTTGATCATAACAGATACTGGTTACTGTATTTCCCACAATAATCTCGTGTCAAGTCTCTTACTTTACACTGCTTCGCGCAACAGTTTGACGTTGAGAGCAGCCAAGAAACCAAAAGACCACACCTGGATATCTTGCCAATGGGCAACCATGATCGACGAGCTGGGGCACTACAGATGCGAAAAACGCGTCACGAAATTGGAATCGATGCCTCCCTACCATCGTATGTGGCTGCGGTAAAGATCTTTCCGCACTGTCGTATTGCCGACTGTACCTCTTCAGCTATGAGTAAAGTAAGCTTGCTGGATCGGGAGGTTAATTCCAGCCGCGAATACTTATTTTAAGACTATTATTTCGTCCAGTAACGGTTTCAAAACCTTACCCTGCCCTAGAACCCACCACACACACCCAAAACACGCACACCCCTTCAAAAGCTCACACCCCTGGGCTAGCCAATAATTAGTGTGTAGACAGTTTGCACATTTGAACACAATCCAGTGTCCGAGGTAGGCCTTCCTTGTCACAATTTTCCTAGCAGTTGTGGTAATGATTATTCTTGGTTGCCGAGGAGCCCATGTCATCAGTAAAATTCAGACGTGGGGGGCTTATGTTACATTTGACGGCTACGCGCAAATCATTAGCCACTTGTACCTTGGGACCTTTAGTAAATGAGTACGTAATCTAGGTTTCTCAGCTATAAAAAATTGACCCTTTATTAACTATTCCTATTTGTCAGAGGCAACATAGGCATTTCAACTTAATAGCACTTCTTATACGAAGTATTCTTCAAAGCACTCCAGTATGCATTGGTGAGGGTACAAGAGCACTATTTGAATCAATTGATTCAAATATTGCCAAAAAAGAACCAGGCTTAAAAGTAACACTTCAGCTTAACACCATCGAATTTAAGGCCGATCTCCATTTGGAGGGTAAAATTCATGCGTAGAGTGTAAGCAACCTTAGGCATGCTATAAACTGCTCATTTCACGAGCAGGGCACAAGTTCCAGTGAACAATTTTCCTTCCCTTTGAGAGTGGACTGAAATCCAACACTCAATAGCGCAGTCGCACGCACAATTTAAAATAACCCAGCAATACTGTGGCAACAGGTCACGCATGTTTTCATTTCAGATCAAAGGTTGTAAGAACCAACTTCGGTACACTTCGATTGCATTCCCAATCTGATGTTTACAAATACGATACCAGTGCACAAAATTTCGCAAGGGTTTTAATTAGCATACGTAATAAAATACCATTTATTCTTAAACTTCGTCTATCCTGCCTTCGTCTATCTACAACACTTAATAAAACCTTTCGCAATCAAAGTATGAAAACAATAGCACATTCATCAAACTATAACGACACTTGTTCTTTTCCATGCAAAAGATGTTCTAAAATATCTCCAATAAATAAAACATATCGGTTAAACAGTCTATCAAAAAAAACCAAATAGCGTCTCCTTGCATATTATTGGCTGGTGATTTCTCACAAGCATTCTTCGTATTTTGAGAGCTTGGATTTAATTCGTTTCCTTAAAAATTTGCATCAATAAAAATCACTGTCTGTACTCCTTTCTGCTCTGCGCAAACAAATGTAGTCTCTAAACGAGGCCGCTCTTTGCTCTTCACCGGGCCGCATACCACGGGCTTGCATTAACACCAGGCGTACACGGCCAATGGCTTTAGACAGGGCAGGGCCTACACTGCACACACCTCACACATCACCACACTTAAACAACAACAGGCTTACACACCACATGGTTTACATGGTACCAGCCTCACCCACCCTCAGGCATACACAGCACTACGTATCACTGTACGGATATACGTTGTATCACGACCTACGTTTCGTTAACACCATCGCCCGAATAAAAGCTGCACTCGTGAATCTTGATGGGAAACACAAAAACATGGGCGAACTATGCGCTTAATTTTTAGTGTATGAGAACACGCTGTGGGATATAGATGGATATTGCGACGCATTTTCTGAGTTTTGAAGAACGTCGTCAATCTTTACATCAGTTTATCGTCAATCTTTACATCAGTTTATCGTCAATCTTTACATCAGTAACGCAGTAATCACAAAATTTCTTGCGTTGCGCTAAAAAACATCGCGGGAGACCTTTAGATCATAGAACCCTGAATGTCAACGATGGTTCAAGGTCTTGAATCTCAGACTCTTTTCTAAAGGGCAAATTTGAATTCTTTAGACCGATAAAGGGATTTTTGGAGTAGCGACCGGAATGCAACGAACAGCGTTCCCATGGTGACGGATAAAAGCATGCAAAGATCGTAATGAGACTCCACAGAGAAGTCAACATGTTACTGGAACACGAGAGAAATTACTTTGCAGGGCTATGGTTCTGTTTCTTTTATAACATCATTTGAGCATTAAAATAAAATTTGCTGCTTGATATCTCCTGGTACTACACCGAGTTTTTTAATGGGACACGGCAATATTTGGATTAGCCAAGGCACTATGTACATGCAATAGCAACTGAAACATCCCGTTTCAGGGAAGACGTGTCTTATCCCACATTCATCTTTTCAATGTTTGAGACCGGAAAAGTGACACCAAACCATCCCTCAAAAGACAAGATGGTGACTTGACAAAAAAGCTGACGCGATAACATACACAGGGTATTGTTGCTCATTTACAAACCGGTCAAAATAATGACAGAAACGTGCTGTTAGTTTCCTTTAGGAAGAATGTGTAAAATTCTCTTACGATGTGCCAAAGCAATTTGATGGTCCTTAATAAAAGCGACAACACAAGTCACGATACAGTAAGGTCGAGTGTTGGGGCTTCGGGGTTTGAATTTAACCAGTAGCTGTTCAAGTCAAGTACAATGTACCATTATTTCCACAATTGTAAGCAAGTACGAGTATTTCTGGGCTTAAGAACATTCACAGTTATTTATGATACGATGATACAACTTAATAAATAATAAATTTTCCAGAGTAAATTTTTAAAAAATGAAAATTTATTTGTTACCCAATAATCACAAATATGAGATGGGATGACTTTCGCATGGGCATACAAGTCAAATGTAGTGTATCTATAGTGGCCTTTCGTTATTTTTTAACTTGAACATTTATAGTTATCATAACCATCGATAAAAACTGAAAGAGAAAAATCACAAACGGACTACTGCTTATACTAGTGGTAACACAACAGCAGCATTGCTTATAGCAGGCACTTTCCTGTATAAGAACAATGAATTCTGAGTCCTAATAATCAGTATGCAGTGAGAATACAAAGTGAGGAACTCAGGGAGCTTAAAGGCTTAAAGTACAAGTCCCCCAGACTGCTAGAGTTTGGTATATTTTCCTAGCCTTAACGAATATTTCAGAGCTTTTCCCAGATAACGAAAGGCTCCAGCCTTTCAAAAACAATGGTTTGTCACAGATGTTAATAAATCGATCATTACAACATACAGCTAACGAGTCTTGTATTTTCATAAAATCCCATGACCTTATCCGTTTAACATAAGCTTTAAGCCTTGCCTTAAGATTCATAGTATAAGTTATATCTTGTTTAGTAATACAATGTGGCTAAAGTTGTTAACAAGAATTTGATGATAACTTTCTCGCGCCTCATCTCACAAAACCAAACCGGGGTTCTCCCCTGGAATAAAACTCCGGTGACCAGCTACTATTGCATTGGTCATTCCATGTATCAGTTTAACTCCTAAGGAGGTAAATAATTCATGCCAGAGATAGTTTGAAAATTCCTCGGTTTCAGCTGGCCAACTTCAACAAACAGATTTGAATTACACAAAGTGAAAATGAATTGATCTGGGGTTTTTTGGAAATGAAGGTGCTCTTTATGTGTTGATAAAATTCTCAAATACTACATGAAAGATCGAATTTTTCACAACTACTGTGTTTCACCTTCAGCCTTTGTCAAACTAATCACAAATCTATACTGACTACATACCTTGAACAAAGATAAGTAATATCCAGATTAGAATCCACTTAACCGTGTAATCTGACAGACTCGTTCTTGGCCATCTGTTTACTCCAATTGATTCCATCGCTGATTACCAGAAATGTGTGATTGTGCCCTCGGAACTCAGCAATATGCCTTCCCAAGGCCAATCTTTCGTAGACTAAACTTTTCAATGAGAGTTTGTCACACGTATCTTTTACCGGAAGTTGCAAAAGAACTCCAATCTCCTCTTGTCGCACCCATGAATAAAATTAATTTTCATACAGACAGCTGAGCATGTCGTGCGTGCCAAACAAAGAAACTTTTGAATTTTCGCGCCGCAACTTCTCCCTTCACTTGAGTTAAAGTGGGTCGGCAGCGGATATCTCTCGGTCAGATAATTAATCGTCAGGGAGATGAAACCATTCTCATTCAACGAGGTAACAGCCTGCAGGCACAGTTTGACTACGAATACAAGCAACGCTTGTTGACGGTGAAATCAACCCGGCCTGAAGAGAGCTGTCCATTTTTGATGGCTCGACATTTGATCATTTTACTGCACAACGATGAAAGCCCGCTAGCCATTGCTATACATTGTTGTGTAACCATGCATGTCATGGAGAAGATGACTGTGGACGGAGGTGCTACGATGACGCTCAATGAGGACATAAGATTAAAACACCTGCTTATCACACATCGTTTGTCACCGGATACAGTAACTCGTCATTTCACATCACGAAGAGGGCTGGGCTGGAGGGGCTTGATTGATAAAGAAGAGAGAGACTGTTGTATATGTAGTCACTTGTGTTTGACGTTGAAAGAATGTAAGCCAAAGTATCACCGTCGTTGACGTGAGTGTCGAGAGGTATTTGAAGCATTTATCAAAATTCACACTCAATACAAATTTTTAAGAGAAACGCGATGGCTTGGTCACTAATTATCCTCTAATAACAGTGATGCGTTGCTTCATGCCCTTTGCGTGGCTTCCAAAGGCATTTCAAGTTAGATTCTTTCTTCACCCATGGGTGTTAACAATCGCTTTGTTCCTAGACTGTGCACTTTGGTGTCGGTGTTTTTCTCGTTTGCCATCACGAAATCTTCTGACAAGACGTACATCTATCTATCAGGCTTTGTTATTGTTGTTATGCAATATGAAATTATGGATAATGTCTGAAATCTAAAAATACTATGCCCCCTCGTGCGATCAACAGGTTAACAGAATGTTTGGTCCAAGAGGGGCAACGGTAGCTTGCAAATTGAAAACTGTTACAGAACATTTACAACTCGATGCTCAATCGCCATCACAGGAGAAAAGCAACTAGAGAACAAACAGCTCGGGTGTTGTGGAGCGTACAAACCAGGATTGTACCAGGATCCCAACCAATCATTTTACAATGGTTGAAAATTTCATCCCGCTAGGGTCACCCAAATTCCATTTCATTCCTGCTAATTTTGCCAGGAATAGTGTGGAACAAACTTTTGATCCCTATTTACCGCAGTACTAACAAAAATTCTGAAGTGATTTACAATACAGAATTTGATACAGATCATGACCAAAGAGTGATCAACTTGAGCCACGCAGAGCGCTAACCTATTATTAGAAATTTTTAGAGTGACTCATAGACAACGTCTTGACTTATTTTGCTCAAAATTGACAGACAGACAGACAAACACAGGCAAAAACATAATCTTTGAGGAGGTAATAAGTAGAAAAACTAATAATAGTTGCCAGTTGATATCCGCGTCAACACAAACAAAATACCATTTGCCATTGATGAACGAAGGTTACAGGAGGCTACCCATTGAAAGAGTTTTCTTTGTAGTGAAATTCCTTAGCATAGGAATAAAGTTGAATATTTTAATGTTGGCTTCGCTTCGCTGGACTCCTCTGCAAATTAATGGGTGACGGAGGGACGGGGCTTAGTTTGCAGGTATTTAGGAATTGTAAATGTCTTGTACGCATTCTACTCTTGTCTTGCATGTGACATATGGGGTTCAGGATATAAATGCAGATTAAATAAGATTTATGTCTCATTTCATTGACGTCTTTAGTATCATCACCAAAATGGGGTAATTAAAGAGGGAAATTCTACTACATTACCAACGGGGAATTATTACATTCGAAGAGACACGGAGAGGCATCACTGTTTAAATTAAATTGATAGAGATAAATATTATAACGTAACAAAAAGTAATTGTAAATGATCGTCATCATTCTTATTGTTATCATCCTTGTTGCTATCATCAGCATTATTAATGTAATCATCATCATCATTGTAACCCTGATATTCACAATGTCTTTGATGCTTCTAATATATGCCAATGTTTAACATGATCGTTTTGAAAATACTAAATCAGTGATCAAGAAGTTTCGTGGTTAGAAAAAATCTCATGTTCTCAGTATCATAACCAAGCTCGTCACCACTTAGTGTTGGATCGCTGATGCCGCCAGCCAGCAAAAATTGAGAGGACAACAATTCAGCGATCTAAGGAAATTTAGTGATCACGCCCAAGAGATCATTTTCTCCAAAAGAATGCTCTTTTTTCTGTAAGGAAATGCTCTACATTCTTTTCAGGAAAATCGTGTTAGTTAAGAAAATAGTGGGGCCCTTGTTATGTCTACAAGGCGAAGCAGGTCTCTTAAAGTAGGGAATTTGGATAACTCTATAAATATTTATAGAGTTTATAAGTTTATAAATTTATATGTATAAGTTTATAAGTTTATAAACTTATATTTATAAGTTTACAAGTTTATAAACTTATATTTATAAGTTTATAAGCATAAATATGTCATAGGGAACACTTTATATTTAACCTAAAGCTAGAAGCTGTTCAAATTGTTTAAGAGTATTCTTGCAGCCTTTTTACAGTTTCTTACGTTGACTAACTCAAATTCTACTCGACAAAGTTGGACTCGTTAATAGTTACAGGCTTAGATTTTTGCACCAAATTAGCACAAATCTTAAGGACCCACTTTGTACTAATCCCAATTTTCCTCTTCCCCTTAGTGGCTCCACTATTGTGGGCGGCATAAAACTTTAATTACCATGCTATCTATAGTGTAGCGATAATATTTTTTCAACAAATAACAAAATCTTTATCCTCAGAATAGAATAAATAGTGCTTTATTCTTCTCTCATCGCGACTCATGTGTTTTCTGGGTGTCCTGTCCTGTACAGTTGAATTAAGGACATTTCAACTGAAGACTTGATTCTGTTTTGAGTAACATTGCCAACTTATTCAATCTTTAAATAAAGACCTAAAATGTACTTTGACATTGATTGTTATTCGGACTTTGAAATGTGAGAGCGTTGATTAAATTAACAACTCATTGGATGTGATGGAATTAACTGTTGGGTTTGAAACAAATCTTGATACAAATTATTAGAGGAAACGGAGCAAAATAAAGCCGATTGTGAAGCTCTCGCCAGAGGGTATAATGTCCAGTCTCTTAAATTGAGCATGAATGCAACTTAGAGGGGCAGCAATGGACAGCGTCTGTTTCCAGGATATGTTGAAACTTCAAAGGATAGATCACTATGATTATTTATTACATAAAATTATTAGCTGTACAATAAAGTCTAGATACGATCTAATCCGTTCGACATGATAAGGACAGGACTGAAACCGAACTTTTATTTTATTAACTTGGTCGCAAACATTCATTCCTGAGATTTATGGCACATATTGCTATCAATTGGATACCTGGTGAGTATGCATATGTTTGCATCATAACTAATAGTAAAGAATTTGAAGTTTCAAATTATTATTAGCATAATTAATAATGTTAACGTTTAGCTTTATCTTATGACCAGTAAAGCAGCAAATATAACATGGTCTTCATATTAATAGCAGTAAAACATTCCCCCGAACAGCTTTCGAAGTCGTAAGTTCTTGGTTGCACTCGTTTTGCAAAAATCTCTCTTGCTTCACTTGCAAAGGCAAACTATTTCTTGGATCTGTACTTCGCAATTTTGTACATGATATCATTTACAAATTTTTGTAGATTATTAGATTTTGTGACGTTAGCCATATTATTAGACCACAGGTAATCAATTTGGGAATTAAAGTGACAGTTACAGAGCAACAGTGTCCGTTGTTTATCTACTGGTTGCCTGTGGATCATGCATTTCAAGTGTTATATAACAGGAACAAGGTATAAAAGTCATATGTGTTGTAAGTCCTTGCAATTATTGTTACTATCATTACTACTATCATTATTATTATCAATATTTTCATCATCATTGTCATCATCGCTATTGTTATGTCTTCAACGACATTCGTTATTGATCCCACAGTCCCTATATTTACTTGAAGAAAGAGGGTGAAATTATGAATTGATGGTATCAGAAAGGTATTTTTTCTGCATTAGGATTGCAAGTTTTTGTACTTTATGGCAAGGAGATGTGTGGTGCTTAGACAGAACCATTTTGATATTATCATGGGACTTGCTATTACATTTTGGAGTATAAAGTCTGCTGCTTATCTGCCCAAAAGGAATATCAAGCCAGAAATTTTGGAATTGCAGCTATATTAAAGCTTCTCGTATTTTGTCAATAATGATAGTTCTTATTCTTGCTTTGAAATACTGATTGCGCTATTATCCAAATTTTTCAACCATTCCACCATTTCGGTTACGGTTTTTATTAATTTCCCAGATTGTATTCCAATAGCCCCATACCTCATTTTCCAGTGATAACTTTTATGTAGTTTCTTTACCTATTTCTGGATAAAACTTAATTAGGGGAGAGGTTTTGATCATATATGAAATCACGTTGTCACCAATTTGTTCTAACTAATTTGATCTTTGGATAGTCAATAGAAAAGGACTGGTTAGGAAAGCTATTGTATTACGCTTGTGAAGTTATTGTTCTCCTATTTTTGGTATGACGTGATGATGAACCAGTAGCCTAAAGTGGCCTAGTTAGGCAAGAAAACACATAAGGCTGGGAATAGTGAAAAATGCCAGGCCAAAATTGTGGATTCCTTTGATGTACAAATAACAGATCGACTGATTTAAGTAGCAAAATCAAGGACTCATCGATTTCTCACATATTATATCTCCGAATTCCTTCTTCGAGGTTGACAATGACAATGTCAGACAATGTCATTTTTAGATTTGCTGATGAAAACTTTTGGATGCCTCGGTTTTATGCAAAGATCACCAGTGAATTCAATGTCACATGCTTTTACTTTGGGTGAAGGGTCCCAAAAATTTCCTTACCTGACATACAAAAATATAATGCAAGATAATTTTTGTCAATTATCAGAAGTTCATCAATTTGTGATGCGTTGTCAATTGATGTTTCTGACAATGATGTAGTCAGTCATACAGTGCCAAGGGGAACAACTTCTAATGAAAACGATCTGCCTTTTAGTGGCAACAACATCTTTCTCGGAAATAAATGTAGGCTGAGTACTAACGTTATCAAAAGAAAGGTCTATGGTAGCAAATCTTCGAATGTAAATTCATCCTCAAAAAACATCTCGACATCAGTGTCTCTATTGCTTTCCACCATGATGATCAAACTCCTTACCGGCTCATTCTCACATGACTACCAGATTCGCATTTGTTCAACATTGTTGTCAAAATCCTTTGGCGTTTCTTTATGCATTCCTAACGAGTCCTTTTCTATTAACTATGATCTTTGCTTTCGTCTCCTTATTTTCTGAACACTTTTCTAGATTTTAGTTTTTAAGACTTTTGAAGTTCTTTGATAAAAAATCATTCTCTTCTGTGTCCAGCCATTTTCTTCTCTAATCATACTTGGCATGTTGGCTAGTTGGCTTTACATGGTTTATATATTCTTTCGACACCACACCATTTCCTTCATTAATTCCTCGTTCAGTGACACATTCTTTTTTTGTTTTTACTACTTCCCGAAAACTCTTGCCCGAACTTTATCGCGAACTTTTATGTCTGTAATTTTTGTCGTGAACAATAAGTACTACGATTTATGGGCCATATTGGACATGCAATCATGTAAGATTTTATTCAAATACATGCATTGAGTAATAATAATAAATTTCAGATTTAAAATTATTATAACCATCACCATCATTATTATTATTATTATTATCAATGTTACTACTACTAGTAGTACTTTTAATATTATTATTATTATTATCATTATTATTATACTTACTATAATCTTTCTTATTATTGTTATTATATATAGACTACAACGTCTTCAAGAATTGGCGAGGATAAATTCTTCGATAGAAAAAATGCTTACCAGTACCACGAACTTCAGTCTAGATCGACCAAGTTGGTAAGACGGAAGATATGATGATGATACATGAGAATTTGTTTAACAAAAGGTTTTGTTACCATGAAACCATAATTTTGTCGCCTTGTCAGGGAAAGTAATCATTTAAGTGTTAGTAGCACCTCGGAAAAGCACTTCTCATGCATCCCCGGAAATGTAAAGCTTTCAATTTTTCAGAAATGGTTCAAAGTAACCTTAATGTTGTGAGTAAGGAGGACGTGTGCATCGACGTCACCAATATAGGTGAGGTACCATCTAACCTTGCTTACGTAATACTATTCCGAATAGAACACAGCTAAAATTTGCTTGTTCCGATCAAATTTCAATAGTATCCAAAATAGAATCCACAGAAATATTCTTAGACTTATGTATCATTTAGGCTCTTATTGAATCAATAAATGTTTGCAGCAAAGAGCAGTCTTTGCCTTCTGAGCAAAATTTGCTTACCTATAGTGTTACTATTTAGGATTTCTGTTATTCATTTTTGACGATATGAGCCTAAGCGTCTATTTAAATGAGTCACGCCAAGATTTGAGCAAAGAAAAGAATATACAAAAAGGCCGACTAGGTTGGCCTCGTTTTCAGTGGAAAGTGCATCTGACATCTTGGTTTACTTTAATTTGGTGGAAAGTTTAATCGCATTTGCGCAGATGCGTCATTTTCTTCTGTCTAGACCGGGCCAGCTCGCCTTCCTACGTTTTTATTATCTCACTTTACAGAGATTCTTGATAGGCCTGGTCGAGATCTGTGTCAACCAGGATGGCTGCTTCTCATTTACAATTTTCCTTAACATATAACTTTTTTGTTTGCCCAAATCTTGGCTTACACGAGCCAGCCCGGTTAACTGGGCTGACTCGCTTCATATAAATAGGCTCTAAACATATGTAGTCGCATTCCTAATAAGATCTAATATTTCAAAAGTAAGAAAAGTTGTCAAATACTTCTATAGTAGTAAATTCTACAGTCATTAAGTCGTATTTTGGAAACCTAAAGCATGTATTTCTATGCTTCTTGTAACGTATCAACAGTACACTATTTGTTGACCAAGTTCATGTCAATGACTTGCCTTCAACAATTCTGTTGGTTTCCCCTTTAGTGAATAGGAGGAAGAACACAAATCCCGTAACGGTACCCGTGTTTTCACAAAGAATTTGACATCATACAACAAGCTCTTCACACCCAACTTTGGAAGTTGACCAGCAATGTGTGACCATTCTTTCAGTTATTCGTCCGCAATTCGGTCATAACACTAGTGTTTTTATGTTTTATATTACAGGCGCTATTGTACGTTTTCCTTTCAAATGTTTTACCTCAAGATTTAATCTCGGCATGTTTTCCATTGAACTAACACGTTTCCTTCTTATCAAAAGGCACATTACAGAAAGCATACCAGAAAGCTTTCTCTAACGGACAAAAATTTACAACCAAGGAAATGAACGAACCCACCCAATAAAATACAGCCGCGAGAAACGCAGACAAGTGATAACCATTATTCAATGAAAACGGTGGTCTTCTTTGCTATAATCCAATAGACTCTTTCTCATGATGTCCTCTGGTTTTCAAAGTAAAGTATACCAGTGAGTAATGACCATTTGTACCATTTTTTACTCATTTCTTTCTAATTATAGTATAATTTCAGCCATATATAATAGGGTATTATGACCTACTTATTGATGTCAGTGGACCAATATATAGCACATTATCTGATGGGGACCTCACATCTAGTAAAGGAAAAAGATACCGTGAACCACAGATAAAGTAAGCACTTAAGAAAGGTCGATTCCATTATCACAAGACCACATGAGAGCAAATAATGATATATGATGGCGACTTTTGTTCACCAAGGTTAACTGCCATCAATTTGCCTTGTCACTGAAGAAGCCACAAATGTTAGCTGTAATAACTCTATCGCTTCCTTCTAAGAAGATAAGGGATAACAGTAACGATCCAAGATAAAAGTCATTGGAATTTAATTTTGTAAGGTAAGTAATTACATTTTCTCCCATGCATGGTTCTTATTCTACAGTAGAGTTTCAGTGGCTAGTTAGGATAGGATACAATAATAATAATAGTAATAATAATTTTTTTTAAACTTCATTCTGGTATATATTTAACTAATTATACAAATACAAATCTCTCTAATGTTAGG